>OMKL01120745.1:10857-27314 GCA_900302295.1 Parasudis fraserbrunneri
GAACTACCTGCACTGCTGCTGCCATAAGCCCCAGGAGTCGCATGCAAAGTCCCCAGGTGACCCTCACCCTCAGCCGGAACTCTGCCAGACAGGCTCAGAGATTCCCCTGGAGTCCTGGAGTTCACCAGCATGCCCAGAAATTGCGTGGCTTGACAGGGCTCCAGCTTGCTCTTTTCCCAGTTGAGGCGAAGACCCAAGCTGTGAATGTGCTCTAGGAGCCGGTCTGGAGCCGATGTGAGACTTAACACTGAACAAGAGACAGCAGTGACCCAGAGAGGAGCCAACACTTTCAGACCAGCTCTCGTCTGCCCACAGGCAGTGGACAAATGCTGCCACCCGTTCAGTAAGTCACTTCTCTTTCTCTTTCTCTTGCTCTACAATACACTCTGCTTTGACCCACGTCTCGACTGCACAGTGGAGATCAAAAAATCTGTGGGATGAGGCACACCTGTGCCTTATATACCCGTGCGTGCCAGTACTACTGGTGTGTCTTAAAACAATTATCCATGTCATTCTGTCAGCTGGGGACATTCCCCATACATATGGAATATGTATCTGGGTGGAGAGATAGTCTCGATACGATAGAGAACTATATTTCTGCACTAAACTCCTGCATTATTATGTGTTGTGTTAGACACCATTGTTAGCTGGGCATATAGCCTTGATCCAGCTCAGTGTTAAATAAATTGACTGAGTGAGTTTGCATCCACAAAATAAACCAAAATTAAAAGCTGATATACCAGTTACGTTCTTATGCGGGATAAGCTGTCTATATGGATTTGATTCTAAATATCCCTCGCGTGCATGAATAAACATAATATTCAGAATATAGCCATTGAAACGGGAGCTATCACAGACCGAAGAAGAAAATAAAACAGCAAATGAGATAAGGAGTATACGTGACTCAGTATCCCGCATGATAAGGGTACATCCCAGCTATTCTACTAATGTTCCTCATAACTGGTAGAAGAACGAATCTGTTATTGTGAACATGATATGCTGTGTGCATGAACATGTTATATTTGATGATTCCCGTCATCAAAAAGGCTGTCGGTATGAAAACAGTTCCTGCCTCTGTTGTTTATCGATGTTCAGGCTCTGAAAATCAACGAGTTTGTGGGTTTGAAATTCTGTGAGGAGCCCTTGGTCCGAACCAGCACCACCACGTCTCCTGCCATGGCCAACTGCAGTGTGAGCACAGCTGGCTTGACGTGAGTAGTGTTTTGCTAGATTTATGTTCTCCTGTAAAGTCATTCATTAGGAACACGGTTGCTAATCGTTTTCATCATTGCCTCACAATTTTTTTTATTTGTGGGGTGAATTTGCAAGTATTCTACAAGATAGGGCTGGGAAAAATATATAGAAAGAATCAGTATAGAATCGTTTCATTTCAATCTAAGCGAATCGATTCTTAAAATCCCAAGATCGATCTTTTAATCTATGTCATAGATTCTTCAGAAATACATCCTTTTTTACACTGAAACGTTCAGTCTTGTGGCGCATATCTGAGAATATTACATAAAAAAAGATTTAAAAAATATTACAATACATTGTTGATGCCGTTCCGCATTGTGACAAAATTCAAACAAAATGTTAATTAGAAGAAGTTACCTACTGCAGGTTCAATTGGGCAATCACACATTAGTCCAATTAATTGAGAAATTGTCATAGTTCAAGAACAGCTTGACCCTTCCTCTTAGACAGCTGAATGGACAGGCTCAAGTGATATGAATGTAGGTGTTCAGTTTCAGTCCTGTTGGCACGCATATACTCAGAAATGGCGGCACACCATCAGGAAGTGCCACTGCAGTGACCTAAGATCTTACATCAAAACAGAAAATCTTGAAAATGTACTTCCACTGAGCTGATTTTGGCCTTTTGGTGAAGGGTTTGTTCCAGTAATGTTACTGATAGCAGAGTGGCATTGGGGTCTCTCCACTTTCAGTTCTGTCACTTTAATAACTTAAAATGTAGACTGCAATTTATTAGCTCACAATGGAGAATTAATTCTCAATTATTTGTCAGTGCGTTGGATAAGATAATGTTCTCATGCCATAACTTATTTAATATATTTAAAACCTACCTTTTTAGTTGGTGAAATTGAAAGTTAATTTTCCTCAATCCTGGCTTCAACAATGTCATTTATAGCAGTGACTACACTGATGATTTCCCCTGGCATCGCCTGTAGATAGATATCAAAGATATCATTTTCTCACCTATATTATGCCCTTGTAGAAGTCATTTCCTGCTAATTGTAAGAGTTATGGCTAATTTGAAACTACCCCTAGTTTGGTCACTTGTGGTGAACTGTCTCATTCCAGATGCACGGGGGAACAGTATCTGGACTACCTGGGGATAGAATACACAACCTGGGGCCTGTGGGAAAATCACGTGGCCTTGGCTGTCATGGCACTTGCATTCCTCATCATCGCCTATTTGAAACTCCGCTTCATCAAGAAGTTCACCTGAAGTGTGTAAATTCCATGTTACAGTGCATAGTTCTCTCCCGTGAAAATGGCCAGCGTTTGACCCGTTCACCGAATGTTTGGCAGTGAAGCTGTGTGCCTATTGTTTGCACTTGTATATATTCATATTTAGTGAAGGTACAAGATATACCTGAATGTACTGTATATTAGCATCACATTGGTTTTCATGTGGAGTCTTTTGTTTTTTCTTTCAATTCTCTTTTTTTTTTATATTTACTACTCTGTTTATTTAAAAGTACGGAAGCTTACTGTATTGTTATCAAATCAAATGAGACTCCTGCCTCATTATATTTCAACAGTTATTTAGTTGAGAGGTGAAAATTTCATATTTGCACTAATACCAAATCACAAAGCTGAATCACTCTTGATAATGATTACCTCAAATCATTTTTATTGTTTATATATGGCATTAAATAACTAAATCAAGTAGATGTTAAATATTTGTTTAATTGTTCTAGACTAATGTGTGTTCACAACCAAAACTTTTATAAAACAGTGTTCTTTTGTAGTGTTCTTTGCTAGTGTGTTGCTTGTGAAAACAATTTTATAAACATTTTCATGTAAACAATTGGTCTTTCTTTTGTACACTTGTTATCATTAGACAGTTATGTTGTTAACAGTGTTACATTGAGCCCTGATGTGGTTGTGTGAGTTGAAGTTTATAGATTAAGTAATAGATTGTTATTAAGGCCAGGGAACAGGCATCTCCAGATGTTATCTAAAGATAGCATTTAGGTCAATGGGTCGTTTCCTGACTTTTTGGCAGCTGACCCCATAGTCAAGGATATTTCTGTGACTCCCAACATTTAAAGCACATGAAACATCTGTGTTTACTGTAGGACAGAGTGCAAAAAACATTTTTCACACAGGAAGCAAGCTACTTGTCAGCTGTGTATGGCAGACTGGATGGCTTTCACAGAGATTATTAGTAGTAGGTAGTTTTTCATTTCAAAACAATGATGGATATTATTACCAATATTAATACTAATTACAATGATTTGATTTGACTGAGGTCACGATTTGATTTCACATTTTTCCCCTGCTTTGATGGCTAAGCTGCTGTTCGCATTTGATTTGTAAGAAAAACATGAACGTGAAGAACAAATGTTCTCTAACAAACCTTATACATTTATGCACTTGTGTTAAAGTTTTGAAAGATACACCCATGTGAAATATCCATTCAGGGCAAAACGTGCTCTAGATTTGTATTGCAATCACATCTTACAAGGGGTTCCCCAAAATAACACTACCTAACCTAAAACATGTATGTAGCCATACAGCTTTATGTTCAACACTAGGGGGATGACGATTCTCAGAATCCATCATTTGTCTTTCGATTTTAAGGTCACAATTTGATCCAATTATCGAACAACAAAATTGTTTTCGATTTCGATTTAGGACTCTTGCACCCCGATTCATTAGAATTTTTTCTAGGGACCTTACACAGGGGCCATGACCCCAAGGTTGGGAAAGCCAGGTTTAATCCCATTAATCTGGCTTGATCCTCAACATATATCTGCATCCCACCACCAAAATCCAATCTACATTGCTTGAATGCACCTCACAGGTCCAATGCAAACATCTACTTCCATTAGTCAGGCCTGAAATGCTGGAATTAGGGATGCAATGATTTTTTTCAAAGCCAATACTAAACCTTTAAGTATCGGCCAATATAGAGTTGTGATCCATTACTGTTACTGAACATGGGTCACTGGACTAAAATGATTGAAATATAATACTGTTTTGTCTGTTACATGCTTCCACTGTATTTGTATATGTAAAAAATGCGTAAAATGAATTCACTTAGGTTTGATTTCCGACATGTTACATGTGGCTCTTCATACTGGATTTTAGGATTGGTGGAAATCTCTCAATATTGTTTTAGCCTGGTATCAGAGATCCAACACCGGCATTGCTGTATCCCCAGCAGGAATGTTTTTATTACATGATGATAACATTTCATTGATCAAAAAGTGGCTAAAAATTCTGTTTAATGTTGGAATAGACACACAAGCATAACATTATACTTTATTGGCCACAATTTCGATATACAAAATAGACTACAAAATATTACAAGGCATAGTAGGCCTACACACGATCAAAAAGAAAATACTGTATATATATATATATATATATATATATATATGCATGGGTTTCCCATGAAAACTAGATGCACTCCAAATCGAAGTTTGTTTCAAGTTACAATATGTATCATAGGTTGATAAAGAATTTACTTGTAAGTTAAACTGATGTGCAGAAGGTGATTAAATATGACAGGATGTGCCACACTTGTACCTACGTATATTAAAATTACAAAAAAGAAAGCAGCAAAATGAACATTCAAAGAAAGGTGATGTTCGGTGACATGCTAACATGTAGATACTATTATCAAAAGCCATGGAGCGTGTTTCTCAGGAAAAGACATACTTGAAAATATTTGCGGTGTATTTTTAACATAAATTAACAAATAGCTCGGAGGCTATTTGCGTTGAATACTGTCCCTTTCAAGCCCTAATACTTTGATTGGTACCCTTCATCAGGTCGTTCATTATACTTAATTTTGTTTTTCAAACACTACAATCATATTGTATTTGTACTTGCATTGTAAGCTTAATATGAACATGTGATACTTTACTTGTGCAGAAAATGTACCATTTTATAAAAGTAACTTTTGAGAGCAGTTTTACACGATGTATCTGTTGGGTGGACCTTACTCTCATAATTTCAGTGCATTTTAGTATTTGAGGTGTTGTGCACTTAACTTCATCATCGTGGTTGCCGAGAGATTTAACACAAATACTTGTACCAGGGGTAGTATGCCTTGAGTTGTGTTGGCAACTAAGATACATGCAAACAAAACTTTAAATTGTCCCTTTTTAGAGTTTCCGTGAGAGTACTTGGAGTACTGTAGGGAAATTTCCAATAAAGCTTTTGGTCCTAATGGAATGTTCTTCATGGAAACGCCGGAGGGCCGCGTCTTCACACATGGCCACTCCCATTTGTGCCGGTGTCAAGGCCGTCAGTGGACAGAGAGGAAGAGGGACGTGGGCGGGGGCCAATAGGAGTGGCTGGTGGGTGATGACTGACCTGCAGAGTTGGGAAGGTTACTTTCAAAATGTGACCGGTGACAGATTGATGATTCCCAGTATCAAATTATCAATAACAAACAAATTATTAAAAAAATCTATAACAAACAATTACATTACTCAAATTCAGTATTCAGAGTACTTTTATCAGACCAAATAAATCATCTAGAATCTTAAATTGTCTTCATTTGTTGCTTGCACAGTGTTAAAACTAAGGGTTGGGTTTAAAACCACGAGGTGGAAAGGGGGTTGTGTAGCGTGATGGGAAGGTGGGGAAATAAATTCTCACTTTCTGCAGTCATATTTCCGATAGTTCCATAACATGTAATGGTTACTCTCTCCCCAGCCCTGCTGACCTGTGAGACGGTGTCGTCAGACTCCCAGCGCTCCAGTTCCTCCCTCACCAGCCTCTCCATCTGCTCCCGGTGGGCCTCTGTGTCCCGGCCCTGCCTCTCATCCTGACAGGGGAGAGAGAGAGACACAGAGGTGGAGAGAGAGGCAGAAATGATGAGATGTTGATCTTCTTTATTTGGGTGAGGTTCAAGAGGGGATGCAGCAAACCATTTTGTTTCACTGCCCATATAGATTCGGAGTCCTGAATATTAAGTATCGGTTGATACAGAGTAGTACAGATCCGATCCAGTACTTTTACTGAATAATATCAATTTAAATCATGAGTTTAGGCTCACTGGATGAAAATCATGAAGATATGATCCATTTGTCTCCATTAGAGAGATCTGTCAGTGTTTCGAAAATGCTGAAAATCAAGAAATTCACTGATACTGATACCTATGAGTTCAAAGTGCACCTTATCTGTCCCAAAGTAGGCTTAGCTTTTCAGCTAATGAGCACATGACAAAAGACTGAATAATGAAAAATGCATGTTAATTTAAACAAAAAAGACACTGGATGCAAGAATCCAATGTATTGGTTGAGGTACATAATATTGACCTTTTATGCAATTCAGCAACATTATCATTATCACACAGGCATTATATACTGTAGTGTATGCAAGAAGGCAATAGATATGTTTGTGGGGGGGCGGGGGGCACAAAAAAGGATATATAAAGAGATTTTTTTTCCTCATGTCACACCAGTGTAATTGTTGCCTCAACAACAACACAAGCTACTGGGTAGAACCACAGAAATGGAATGTGAGTGATGTTCAATATCTCAATATCTATGAGACAGACAGTTGAACTATGTAATGGACATTTTGTTATGCTTTCTAATGTTTCCTCATGGTTATGGAATGGAATGACTTCCTGTTGATTATACCCTACAGAAAGAACTTGGCCTTGTTAGCATGATTAGGTTAATAAGAAATCACTGAAGCTGTGACAAGCCACTGTTTCTTCTCTTTGCTCTACCTTCCTCTCTGAGTGTGTCAATCGAGGCGTTTGCTGACTGGGTCAAGGGAGTGTTGGAAGACAAAGACTGATCCCGTGACCCATTGCATGTGACCATTGATTAAGTTGTGAAGACATGTAAAACCCATTGTATTGCCTGATGAACGATCAGACATGTGCCCATTGTATTAAGTGCCTGATTAACGATAAGACATGTGCTCATTGTATTAGCTCCCCTTGGGAGGGGCTGGAAGCTGCTTATGTGAGCTATAAAGGGCTGTCTGTAAATTCATTCAGGGCTCTTACCTCAGCATAGCAGAGAGACATGCTCGATTCTGTGCTGGGATAACAGGTCCACATGCATATGACTAATAAACCATTGGTTAAGAGAGAATTCTGAGTATTTGTGCATATTTGCAACGGATTCACCTTTACTAGATGCAATACTTTTGAATTGCCAAGACAACTACCTCCTTTTTCCTCAATTCGGGGGGGGGGGGCAATGGTGATGAGAGACCAACGAATTTACGAATAAATAAAGATAGTGATACTCTTGCCCCAAAGCTAGAGTTGCTATCAGTCCATGTTTGTGTATGTGTCCAGTTCATCTCACCTCCAGTACTCCGTCCAGCAGTCTTCCCAGCACGTCTCTCCTCTTCAGCTTGGCCCTCTCCATGGTCTCCAGCTTCACTATCACCGCATCGATCTTGGACACTATACTGCCTATGGAGTGTTCCATCCTGTCCACGCGGCGCACCAGCCTGGGACAGAGTAGGCGCAATAATATCCCCTTTAATACGCATTTATACCGTGGCAAACACATTAGTTCACTTAATAGTAATAAGTAAATCGTAAAAAAAAAAAAAGGAATAAGTCAAAAGTCAAAAGCAAGCCAAGAGGGAGGAGGGGAAGTTTTGAACGAGGTAAGACCATATCAATGCTGTCGGGTGACAACCTCACATCTCTAATTTTGGCGATTTTTATGTTTTTACTTTAATTAAAAATGTACATGGTTACCATGATACATGCTGTGAGCAAGTTTCATGACCCTACAGACCATGAGAATCATTCAAATGTATAAAGAAAATAAAACACATGGGGGTCAAACTACAAATAATTTTCTTAATTCCTGAAAGGCTGAACCTATTGGAGATAAAAAGGCATTCCTCTGCTGTTTTGATGGTCATGACCTGTCTGGGTTATTCGATGGCTGACAAACATTCTGTCTAATTAACCTTCTAGTGGTAGGTGAACGTTATTTCATTTGATTGATTTGACATGTACATTACAGTCAGTGGTGTGGTGGTAGTTGAGAGCTTGAGTAGGATATACTGTGTACCTGCCATTCTATATGGTATAGTAAGTGAGTGGTAATCAGGATGATAGGTGGGAATACTCTGTGTATTCTCCATATTCCAGCATATACTACAATATTACTGGTTACAGTGCATTCAAAAACAAAAAACGAAACCCATACACTTGGAACTCCTCATAGGACACGCCCCCTGAGCTGCTGCCACGGCGACGGGAGCTGTGGCCACTATCCTCGTCGTCATCTTCTTCGGAGTCATCCTGAGTACGAGGGAAGCTCCTCCCACTGGCAGGTCTGGTCAGCGAATTACGTTCCAGGTCCAAGTCCTCCTAGCGTGTGGGCACAAACACACTGAGCATCTGCGTGTGCACATGTGTGCGTGTGTGTGTGTGTGTGTGTGTGTGTGTGTGTGTGTGTGTGTGTGTGTGTAAGTGATATGTAGTACAATATATGCAGTGTGTTCTGTGTTTTTGCATTTATTCCTTAAACACTATGCCCATTTAAATGCAAGTTAACACTTGACAGTTCAAGAACTTACTCGAGAATTATTCAAGCCATTTGCTTTTTTTCTATGAGATTACCTGAAAGGAATAAACTGAGGAAAGTATAAACTGAGAGGAAAGAATCAGGGAAAAATGATTGGCATCATTACACAAGCACATGCACAGACAGGGAGCAACAGGTGCTCAAACCCCTGCCTCTTTTATCCAGCCTCTAAAATATCCTTTTGAAATATGTTCTATCCACTGATACTCTATGAATCTGTCTTGAAAGTGAGGAAAGCCGAGCTCCAAACATAACTATCGTCTTAGCTGTGACTTAGCTATGGCTTGCCGGTACCTCTGCGGCCAATTAGCTATGGACTAGCTGTTGCCCTGGCCGTTAGCTATGAGCTCTGGGGCCAGACAGTGACTAATGGATGACTAGTGATGGCTTGGTTGGCCAAGCAGCTTGGTGGTCGTAACCTTCAGCACTCAGCACCTGCATGGCCATGCTGTCCACTCACCACACAGACACAACCCAGTAATGCTAGTATCTCCCTTATCCAGGGTAGGTTCCCCGTTTGGTAGATTGGTAGATGTTTCGCAGGCTACACGGGGAGACCCGAGTTGGAATCAAGGTGCGTTGCACAAGGCCCAGTCATCACTCACTCTCTCCTTCTCCAAGTCGTCTCTCAGCTGCTGGTGCTCATGCTCAGTCAGCTCCTGGTCCCCGTCATGATCGTACTTGGCGAAGATGGCCTCAATCTCTGCGTCAGTATGACCCTTTCTGAACACAGAGACATTCACACAGAGCACTTAGCATTAGCTGATACGAATACACTGCTGAACAATCCACAGTGAATCAAGCATCATCATTTAGAAGCCTGTTGCACAGCTGGTGTCAAGTCATTTTTAATTCAATCAGTTCAAAATGTAAATAGAAATTGAACTGCTAATGATAAGAGCAGTGGGATAAGAAAACCCTCTTAAAACACAAATCTTCATATTTGAATTTGACTAAATTGAAGGTGAATGGAGTAAAACATTGGTCTGTTGTTGTTTAGATATGAGGCTCTGCTCACCCTTTAAGATCCTGGCGTAGTTCATCAAAGTTGAGCTTTCCGCCGGCCTGACGCAGGCTGTCAGAGATGTCATCTACCGCCGTCTTCTTCAATCTCAACTTCATCAAGGCCTTGTTACAGCCCTGGGGGAGGAAGGCAGAGGACTACTGTATTTCCAAAGTTTAATATCACTGCTAGTTACGTAACAAGTCATTTGGCTTAGTGATAGCTTGACCTTAAAGGGAAATCGACTTTTTGGTTGATATTCTACAAAAGTAGACATTTTCTTAAAAAATAAATAAATGAATAAAATAAACTTTACATGCCTTTTTTCTGTTGTTTAGATGAATAAATGAATAAATGAATGAATGAATGAATGAATGAATGAATGAATATAGGTTCAGGAAAAGAAATTTGTCTTTCAATCATCTCAGTTAATGCAACTCGGTGACATCGTAGGGTTGCATTTTCCTATATCTTGAGAACGTGAGCCTCAAACTCATAAAAGAAAAGCATGGAAAATGTCAACTTTTGCAGAATAAACGTCCTAAAAGTACATTTCAGTAGAATTCCCCTTTTAAAGTTTCATATATTTAACCAGCTGTCTTTCGGCTCTTGTAATATTACGTATAGGTTCAATACCTTTTTAATGAGGTCAGTCATCTCCATTTCAGAACGCTGCTGTGACATGTCTGCCTTCACCTCGGAGTATGTGTCATTGATGATGGCCAGGAACATATTCTGTGTGCAGGAAATGGAAAAAGATATCATGGCGTTAGAACGACATCGTCAAATCTGGTTGTCGGAAAACACAGCAGCAAAGAAAAAGATGGATGGTCCCCCCAGCATCAGTTATCAACACAATAATGGTTGTTGACATTCACAGCGACTGTATTTATGAAACTGTCTACTGCTAGGATCCACTAAACCATGGAATCCAGCTATTATAAAGACGTGGGAAGAGACAGACCAGAAATCTCCGAAGTTTTAGGCTATTTTGCTCTGTAACATAACATTTTACATATGAACTTGAAAAGTTGTTTTCAGATTGCCAGGGAGGGGGTGGGTAAATAACATTCCGTAGTACATGTAATATCTTATTGTTGTGATTATACATCCCAATAAAAAATCTATATAGAAAACATATAAGCAACTGGCTGGGCTGAGTTGAAAATCTGAAAATGTTTAGCTTTAGGGCTTTCCTCTCTTTTGCAGCATTTGACTGAGGGCAACCTCTCATGAAAAACACAAGTCTCACACACATTTAATTAATTCCACATTACCTTTTGGTAAACAATAAACAGTATGGAAGTCACATCCTTGAAAATGTAAATTTCTGAATTAGCTATCAGACACAGGCTCGATCCATGCATCAGAGGACTTATTTTAGGACTCACGATCAGAATGAAGAAGATGAAGAAGACAAAGGTGGTGAAGTAGATGGGTCCCAGGACTGGGCTGGCCTCCTCTATCTCTGAGAACTCAAAGTCTCCCAGGACAATACGGAACTGGGTAAAACTACATGGGAGAGGACCAATGGCAAAACTTTTCATTAAACGTGAAATGGTACAATGAGGAACAGGAGTTTTCCTGGATAGCTTTTTTAAAGTTTTCTATGAAGTACCATAGCATAAAAATATGGAGTAAGATGCTTTTTACAGACAGACGGAGTAAAATAAATAAAGTAAAATATAAGAATTAGCATAGTACAGTGACACAATTGAAGCCTGGATCCAGCCCCCTGGATTATGCATTTCTGCCCATTTCCAAATTTCATAATTCTTTGATTCATTTCAAGCAATTCCTGAATCACCTGAACTGAATCATAGAACTATTATAGGAATTTTGAGGGGAAAAAAGGGCAGAAGTGGGCAATTCAGGGGACTGGATGCAGGCTAGTACAATTGATAAAAAAAATAAACGATATAAATGTGTATGATTCAATAAAAGAGAAAGATTTTTAACATTTAGGATCTCTCCTTTAAGTGTACTTACATGCTTGCTTGGAAAGTGCTGAAATCATTAACTTGGGTTCCAAACACCAAGTAGGCCAGCTGTGCGTAGGCCAGAAAGATAATGAAGAACATGATGGCGAAGCCCACCAGGTCCTTGGCGCAGCGAGACATTGTGTTGGACAGCTGGTTCATTGTCTTGTTGAAGTTGATGAACTTAAAAAGCTGACCAGACATAAGAAACCACCACAGATCATTAGCATCAAAGCAGTTGGTTTCAATCACCAATACCAGGATATAGTGTTGGAGAGCACATCTGGGTATGAGTCTTACCTTGACCCAGGAAAAGAAGACGATGACAGCGGCCATGTTGTTGAACTGAACCTGGAGGTTGGCTAGAGGCTCAAAGCTGGGGTGAGCACTGTGATTCTCCAGCAGGCCTTTGAGACAGTTGCTCACCAGCGATGTTCTAGTTATGTTCATGATAATAGCAACAACACTCAACTAAAAACAAGACAGGGGGACAACAAGGTTACCAAAAATGACAAATGGTATCAAATATGTTCCTGGCAAAGACGAGCAACTGCATATATCTGACTTGATTCACTATGGGGCTATTGCAGAAATCTCAAACAAGCACACAATGCTATTTGGATTGAATCTTTGACATCCTGTTGCAACAGCCTTAGTACGCACCACAACAATGAGGACATCCAGACAGTTCCACAGGCTCTTGAAGTAGCGAAGGCGATGGATATGTATCTCTATCACCTCCTCAACTACATAGTACAGGATAAAGAGGCAGAAGGCCACCTCACACAACCCCACAAAGTAGTCCCAGCCAGACACGTAGTGAATCAGACGCACAGTCTGAAACTGCCAAGAGGTCACCACTCCACCAGTGGCAGGAAACTCCACCAACAACCTGTGGCACATAGGGAGGCATATTAAAGGGTTTTATTCCAAAAAGCTATGTTAATTTTGGATAAATCATGGAACCTTGTGTTCATTGTTCAATATTTCTAATGTGCAGATGGTTACATCCTCACTACCCAAGTGATACGTTTCTGGAAAAAATAAATCCTACATGAATGTGGCCATTTTCACACAGGTGTTTTAAATGATTATAGCCACTTTTATACATATTTTATATATATATATATATATTTTTTTTTTATATATATGTTTTCTATATCTTTACCCATTTCATTTATGCTTCTGACACTTGACCTTGCAAATATTCACCATTTAAACCCAAGCTTACAATGTATGACTTGTAATAACCATTACATACATTGGTACTTCATATACAAAGGTCTTAAGACAGACAATAACATCAATAATAACCAATAGTGAGTATTACATTCATGCCAGCAGAGGTGTCACGTTTTTCAAATACTGTCTATCTTATTTGGATCAAACCATATGGCTGTCCTAACAATTAGTAATAAGAGTAGTTTTAATAGGATGCCATATCAAAAACATAAAGCAAAATCAGTTCAATGGAGTTCGCAAGGCTGATTAGAGAGATAGCAATGTTGAAATATACATTTTACCCTCTGATGGAAAATGATTACTTAGGAATGTGCTCGTTTCTACCTGGCAATGCAGAAGAGGTTGATGTTGCTGTTGTAGACAGAGAAGTCAAGGAAGACAGCTCTGGTGCCTCTGTCCAGCCACAGGTGGTCTTTGAGATACCGTAGCTGGATGGCTGACTCCTCTCGGGTGCGGGACAGGTCCTGGTAGTAGCCCCCACCACCATATTTAGACACTTGACCCCAATAACTGCTTCCATTCAGTCTGCCTTCCGTAGTATAAACCCACCTGATAAGACGGCAAGAGGAAACAATTAGGTCATTGTTAATATGAATAATTTATAGACTGTAGGAAACATGTGCTTGAATGATAACAGGTTTACTTTTCATTGAAATCTGAGCCCTTGAAGGAATACTGTGACATTGTGAATTTTAGAGTTCTATTTTCTTCACCAGGAGCTTGTCACAATATGGTGAATCAGTTAGACCAATGTCCTTCAGCAGTGCCTCTGGGGACAAATTGTTAGCGTTGTCCATTTAAATGGAAGATGAGATGATAACAATGCTGACATGACATTTTTCGGTTAACTGAAGTGCCATTATAGACACTTTTATTTACACTCTGTCCAGTGTCTGATGACTGATGTTGGACAGATTAAAAATCAATGCCGAGGTAGCCCTTTAAGTTCTTTTTCTGACTTACAAGAGAGGATAGAAAATTTTTGCGTTGGTCATTCATAAATTGGCCATTATTTCCACATCTAACACTATCTTTAGATTAGATTAGATTAGATTCAAATGTATTGTCAATATACAGCACAAGTACAGTACAAAGAAAAGAGCAACTTAATGGTTGAACTGGACATACGCAGTTCCGTTCTTGGGGCCAAAGGGGGCAGTGTCCTCGTTGCTTGCGGTGTAGATATTGTAGCAGTCCTGAACCTCATCTCTCAGGTCTTCGTGCACGGAGCAGGACTCATTGTGAACTTTGACCTGCCGGAGGCGGGGCACGCCCAGGAGGAGGTTCTCGTAGTAGATGAAACTCTGGTTCTCTGGCAGGCTCTTGTTGTTGTACCAAACCTCCCAATACATGCCGTTGAGGAAAGGCCCCTCGGTGAACTACAAGGTTAAGACATTTGTGTTAAGCATACACGAAAAAGAGAGAATTGCCCTGCAAGCACAGATTTTGTCTGCACGTGCATGTTTTGGTCAAACAATCTTTCACAAGAAAAATAGTGTACACTGGGGTTCACCGAATAGTCAACATTAGTGATACATCTATCAAGTTTGTTTTTATAGGTCTATACCGATATCCAATTTTTTCCCAACCACATCAGCCGATACCAATTGCTGTACAAATTTTAAATCAAATGCAGGTGCAAAACAGGTTGGGCTTTTCAGAAATGCCTATATTTCAGATAATTAAGTAGTATCATGAGTGTAAAGGGGGTAGCAACCACGCTCCCCAAAACAAATAAAAAGACACAACTATGTAAATTAAAGGAGGAATAACAGCAACTGAAATGTATCTGTTCGTTCAACAAAGGTCTTTGTTAGTGTTACTCTGTTGTTCGGTCTTGGTACTTGTATTAAGCAAAGCACTCTCAGGAAAAAGGCTACAAAAATGCCAATTCTAAAATCTGACATATATTGGCCATAAAAATACATTGTGATGGATTCCGATTATGCTTTTTAAATACGATCGATACAGATTGTGGGTCGATATATCAGTGTATCCCTACCCTCTGTCACACCTGCACTCCATTCCAAAAGCCTTTGAAAGCAGTATCCAGGGAAGAACTTCTTGTCAGTTGGTGGTCCACTCCCCCCACAAGGAGGAGGATGCAGTGTACATTGGTGTGGCAAAGATTCAAAACCATGCAAAGCACACAACTCAGGTGTTGCACTGTAAAATGTGTGTATCAAAACCTGTTAGTTCTTCACAGTAACTATCGACACGTTCGCTAAATATGCTGCTATGCTTCCCATTGGTTGAAAAAGCAACAATAGACCACAGTATGCACTGCAGTGATCACAGCTATGCTATACCTCCTCCTGCTTGATTTCAGCTGGACATTCAAGCCAGCTTTTCGGTGGAGGTTTTTTCTCTAGAGCCCCAGTTAAGTGTGTGTTGGAGCCAGATTGGTGCATCCCCAGTCCACAATAAATGCAGAGGTAATCTGTGTATGCGGGATAATTCTCGCTTCTTTTATGAATCTAGTACTTAGGGGACTCGCGCACCTCCAGCACCACACTAAGGAGAAAAAGCAGTGGTGTAATGCGTTATATCCATTTATTAACCCTTTCAGGTGTATGTTTTTTGGAATGTTTTCTCAGAATTCTATCTTAGAATTCTTCCACACTACGGCTTTCAATGATCAGTAGCCATTGTGACATCATCGTTAGAATGTTCAGTTCTCAAAATTCTAACGTCGTATGTAAGATCGTACACCTGAGAGCGTTAAGATATACAAGAGGCCAGACACAAGTGAGTGTCAAGGGGCTCTCAGATTAGATTAACATTCGAAAGCAATGGTGAGAGCTGCCAGTTGTAGTTACCCTCCAGAAGTCTTCCATGGTTGAGAGGCCTCTGAAGGTGGACGTGTCCCCGGGAGACAGCGGCGTGTCCAGGAAGAGCTGAGACATAACTTTGGTGTAGTAGTACATGTTGGAACTCACCATCCCATAGGTCACTGCATATACATATCAAATACAAAATACATCAGCATTGTCGAGTAGTTACAGTGTAACAACACAAACACATATATGTTGCAGTGAACAGTAGGATACTCATTGGGGGCCAGTACATTCATTGTGCATGCTAGTGTAGCAACAGCAGTACCATCAATACTCTGTATTGTTCTGTTGGGGTGGGTATTTTTCAGAATAGCCTTCCAGCACTATACAAAGCTCATGGTGTCACTGCCTGATCCTCTTGCACTGCCCGATTCACAGATTCCTTGAGCAACGTCAGGCCATATACCCATGCCTGTATTACATCTCCTTACCAAGATTTACATATACCCATGCCTGTAGGAGAGACAGAGCATTGTTTTAAAATAACATATGTGCCAACACCTGCAACAGCTGGAAGAAGCCAGGCAAATCGGGCAGGACAAGAAGGCAGTTACACATGCTTGTCTGTGTATGTGTTATTGTTGTTATTATTATTATTATTATTATTATTATTATTA
>OMKL01120804.1:6482-19228 GCA_900302295.1 Parasudis fraserbrunneri
AAAAAACACACACACACACACACACACACACACACACACACACACACACACACACACACACACACACACACACACAAAACACATTTGCTGCATCACACCATGCAGATACCTGGTTTCTGAGAACATGTAATGTTACACATTGTCATGTTGGCATTTGACAAAAGTCTTACTGCATTATTTTCAAGTGTATGGTTGCACAATTGAACATAGGATATTTTAAAGTGTTTTTATGACAACACTGGAGTCTGAAGAAAAGAGCCACCAAAGGGACATGGCCGACACTGATATTATGTAAGGGATGGGAAGATCTGAGTCAAAGAGAGGGTTGGGATGTAGACCTTACATTAAACATCCAACTGCGCTGTCCCGTCCCTTCTGTATATATTCCGTGGCCTTTTCAGTCTGACTTTAGGTGCGGTAGCACAATGTCTCCCCTATGTGATGACAAATGTATACAGCAACAAATGTGAGCAATAGCAACCCCTGCCCAATCCCCACTCAACTCAAACCCACACATCAGACCAAAAAGAAAAATACCAAGAGGTGCAAATGTATCTATAGGTCGCAGTTTGACGGCGTTAAAGATTCTAGCTTTAAAGACCATTAAAGGCCATAATTAAACCTGCACTAGGTCACTTCTTCGAATTAACATTTAGTTTTAATAGTTTCTGACACAAAACAAATATATAAAAAGCTTGTCACCAATAAGTAGGGTAATGTGAAACAATTTCAGTGACCACCATAGTCCCAATACTGGGTAACGACCTCTGAAAGTTTAACTGTGGCTCAGGCTTCTGACCAATCAGGTAAGCTGTCAGGGAAAGGCTCGTACCTGGTTCTCAATCACACTTATGTGAAAGGTTAGTCAGAGAAACATAGCAGATGAAAACAGCTTGTTTAGCTAATTATTTTTATGTAATACATTCTCAGACGTACCACAAGACTGAATGTGTCTGTGTGAAAAAGCACATATTCATGTGCATTTGACCACGATTGCGGATGCTCACTTGTCATCTTACAAGGTATCCACAGCAGCTTAAAGTGCCATAGCTGCAAGTTAGTTATGGCAGGAGAGTGAGAAGTAACCTGTAGCCTAATTATAATGGGATTTTGTGCATTCTCAACCTGCACTAGCCCCCGTGTAGCTGCAGCTGTTACCTTGGAACCAATATTAGAGCAAGAACAAACAGAGGTAAAGAATGCTCCCATCCACCTGTGCCATTAACCCCAAGTAATTTCAGCCAGTCAATATATTGGTTGTGCTTGCTACACATCCCAACGATGCTATCAGTTTAGGTCCATTTTCAGCAAGAACTAATGTTACTGAAGCAGGTCAGGTGGTGGTGGTGGTGATGGTGGTGATGGAGGCGGCTAATTGTATTGTCGCAGATAGCACTTGTGCTATACTGTACTGCTGCCTGTCCATTGGCTGTCCTCCAGGTCTCTAATAACACGGATGAATGGAATCAATCCCAGTGTACAGTGATGTGGTAATAGGACATTCATACATCTTGGTGTGCAATGGGCTGAAGGCAACCGCGGAGGCCACCCACTGCAGTGGATACAGACGACCAGGTGATCGGTCCACTGTCATACGACCCACATTAAATACCTACAGACTGTAGTTGGCCTATAGTTTTTCTCTTCTAAGTTGTGACGTTGGATGCTTAACAGTCTTTGAGGCCAGCAGTGCTCTTTTGCAAGTGTTCTGTGGTTTAGAGAAGTGTCGACTGATTCTGAATTAAGTATGTGCGCTCACTTATATTGTTTTTGATGCAAAGGTACAAGGACGTAAGGCATTTTGAAGGCAAAGTGGTTTTCATGTTGAAAGTCAAAGTAAAATAGGACATGCAGTACTGTACACTACACACAGACTTTTTTTTTTATTTGGTTAAAGTTCAACTATTACCTCCGCCAACATATTGGGCAGGATATGTGATCATCTGTGTCCCTCCTTCCTTCTTTCCTTCCTCTTCTTCCATCCATCTGTCTGTTACCAAGACAACTCAAAAAGTAGAGAGCAGATTGGAATTAAACTTTGTGGAGGTTGATTATGCGATGAGGAATAAACTGTTGCATTCTAGTGAAGATTCAGGGTTTTATAAAGAAGATACAGTATGAGGGAAAACGAGATTGCAACACTGAGATCTTATGGGGACACACTAGATGAACTGTGCAATGACACACCCTAAAAAGCATTCACAAAAAAAAGCAAAAGTGTAACTTGTAACATTTGTTTACTTCTAACAAAATAAAGTGTCATTACTGTCATCCTTTTATCAATAATGGAGGATTACGCCCCACCAATCATTGTGTTCATACACTGACTCACAGATAAACTGCATGGCTTTATGCCCAGATCACTGGCCTGTGCTGAGGTGGAGGGGACAGGAGAACCTGATGCTGCATCGCTGGGCTTGTCTGAGGTGGAGGGCAAGGGTGCACTTGATACTGAATTGCTGGAAGGTGCTGAGGTGGAGGGGACAGGAGAACCTGATGCTGCATCGCTGGGCTGTCTGAGGTGGAGGGGACAGGAGAACCTGATGCTGCATCGCTGGGCTTGTCTGAGGTGGAGGGGACAGGAGAACCTGATGCTGCATCGCTGCAAAGATGCTGAGGTGGAGAAGGTGTCTGCAGGTGGCCCAGGATTTGCTTGGGTGGGATTAAAATATTTCAAAAGTGCATCTGAAGAGAGAAGAGGAATATATGTGACCATTGGGCGTTATGTTATATTAATTAAAAAGCTGCTGATGGTGAAACCCAGACAATAATAGCACCTAAGCCACATTATAGCTTATAATATTCTAAAAACACAAAGCAAGAGTAATTATACCTAGCATTCATGCACAAAACATGTATTCAATGAGTACTGCTCTCACATGATGCATGCTGTTTGCTATACATATAAGACTAATCAGTAATGAAAATGCAAAGGCTTACAATTGAACGATTAATTTCAAAAGGGGATAGAAAGGAAAAGCATTTTAATGGACTATTATAAGCAGGGCTAACGTTGGCTAACTAGACTAAGATGTCAATAAAAATGTATGTTGTATGTCCTTGAGGCCAACAGTGGATGGTAATGCGCCGCTGTGATGCTGCAGGCAACCCAGAAAATAGGGTGTTTTTAAAAATAGGCTATGTAGTTATGTTATTGTGGGCTTTTTTTTTATTATATATATATATATTTCAAAATAATAATGTTAAAATGGTAATAGTAAAAAAAAAAAAGAAGTAAGTTCAAAATCTTTATTTTTTTTTTCTTCCCTAATTTGGGGCCCCTCTATGGACGGACAGCACCCCTTGCATTCGCCTATACAGACTATGCCACGGGTCGGGTCTGATATGGTGTTGAGGAGTAACATGAGGAGCAACATCTCTGGGTATCATTTTTGTGACAAGAGATACGCTCATTTGAAAGTTTGGCCTGATAGTGGTAGTGGAGGAAAGGTCGTGTGGTCACCAAAATCTAAAGTTTTCTTTGACTAGGTGTCATGAATGTCCACATCAAATTTTATGGCAATCCAGCGAAAAACTTTTCGAGATATCTTGTTCACAGACAGACAGATAAACAAACGGGTGTGAAAACATAACCTCTTTGCTGGAGGTAACAACTTGCACAGCATCAAAATGCACGACAAACTCGGGTTTAATTGGTCCTTGTATCAAGATCAATTTAAGAAGGAAAAAAAAATCTCTCCAATCTCATGGTTTGGCTTTTCGGGGGTGGGACTGCCCATTTATTTGCATTTGGAATGTATATTGCACCTTTAATGTTGGTGGAAGTATGCACTCTAACGAGTGCCCTCTACTTCTAAAAGTGCGCAGAGGAGAGCTGAAAAGTAGCAGTGCAAATGCCAATCCTCTCCAGGACGATTGAAGCTTTGTTTAAATGTCAATCAGAGATCAGCTGAGGTGAAAATTGAAATTAAAGATTAGAGGACAAATCTCAACAACTTAGGATTTATGTTATATTGCCTCACTCTTCCACTTTCTCATTCTCTTATTATTAGAGGTTTTCGTTCTCATTCACTCATTCCTTTATTTGCACATTATTTTAAGATTTGGGATAGTTAATATGTTCCTTTAAATTGACTCATACCTCTTATGTAGCCAGTTTTTCCTACTGGGAAACTACTCTAAAACAGTAGTTTACCAAACTACTAGTTACTTCACTAACAAAATCTTAACTACTTTAAAAAAAAGAAAAAAGTAGTTCAACTACATCCACAATCCATTGGAGAAAATTATCACAATCTTGAGTCTAGAATCTCATGTACTTACACGGAGCATCAACTGACCTGACAAAGAATAAAGTGTAGGTGTGTTTGATTTAGGGACTAGGGCAGGCAAAAACCTCACTTAGGCATGCCCCAGGGTGTGTTTTAAGAAGAAAACAGGGAGCAATTGTTGAGGTGGAATCAGGAAAATGCTAAATTTATAGGGGGGCATAAATTATAATGAACTACCTAAACTACATGACCCAAAGTACTTAACTACTTGAACATAGATTTGAGATTTGAACGTAGTTAAAACTACCACCCAACTACTGCAAAATGTAGTTATAAACTAGTAATGAACTACATGTAGTTAGCTACTCCCCAACACTGCTTATGCAGAATATCGTCTTGCAGTCTTTGCACTGTTTAGTTAGTAAGTGTTAAAGATATAAACCACCTCTCTTCTCCACTTTACAGTATTATCTTTGACAGAGTATTGATTTGACCTGTGGGTTGTTTTCATTTGCAAGTATAGGCCTACCTTGACTCAAGGCCACAATGCACTCACTTCTCTCTCTTTCTCCATTCATCTCTGCATACAGATGAGCCTTCTTTTATCTATCTAAATAATCAGCCGTGTCTGGTGAAACGTAGGCAGGCCACTGATGCCCTTGATGTAGTTTGCAGTGGGGAAAATTGCATAGCAAGCGTACGTGACAATGTTCGTCCTTTACCTCTAACCGGTAAGGACGTGGAATCAACTGTCATTATGAAAAAAGAACAAGCAACGTTTGGATCTTAACAGGAACAGTCTCGCAGAGTAAAGGGGCAGTGTGTCCTAGGTATTTCACGGGTTGGGAGAGAGAGCTCTTGCTCCCAGATAACCTCTGCAATCAGCCAGGTGAGTAGTAGTATTACGCGGGGACACTGTGATAAAATACATCATTTCGCTGCTTCGCTGATGGAAAATCAACATTTAATCACCATTCTGTGCCCCATGCAGGAGGATGATTATCATCAGGTGAGAGTGGCTCATCATCTAAACAAGGCCAAGGACTAATGTCTACCCATCATTATTCAGTGAAATTGCTAAAGACATATTGTAATAGGAAAAACATGCTTAGGTTAGCCAATGGGCAGTCGGTTAGGCCACGAAAAAATAATGTTTATCAAACCTAGTCATTTCCGAGTAGTTTACCCCCTAATACCTTGAATTATTTTCTGACATAAATTCTGCAAAGGACAGTTTTGCTTTAATGAATCATAGTAATAACAAGACCCACTCAAATACAGCTTCATGGCTTTTTCATTATTAAACTATATTTCCTTCACAGAACAATTTATTTCATTTTATTATTATTGTTATTATTGTTTATTTTTTTATCAGACCCCAGTTGGACGCTGAAATGAGTTTGGCTTGCTTGTATCAGCTGTGGTGAAGCCGCTATTACTGAGTGGCCCTGCCAGCGCCAGCCACACTGTCCAATCAGTAATGATTTATGGTTTGTTTGTTTCATGAGATGGAAAAGGGTAGCCTTTGATACCCACAAACAATTGTGGCACCAGTGCTTTTGCTTCAAATAGATTCTCTTCCGTACATATCTGCTTTGGAAAATGTACTTGTATAACCTCAAAGATCAAGTGTTTTTCACTCTTATGGTCTTCAAACAAAAATTGAAAGAAAAAATGGGGAAGAGATAAAAAAAATTTACAACGACAAAAGAGCGTGTCGTGAATATAATGTTCCTCTGTAAGTACATCTTTGTCTTTTGTAGCCTACACAAATATTTAAACCGTGTATTATTTTTTGAAGATAAGGATAAGACAAAAAAGAAAACACAACATCGCACACCACAACTCAGACACTGAAAATATTTCTTACATTCAAACCCTGTACCACTGTTAAAAGAATGGTATAATAGATGTTAACCTTGAGCAGATAGTGGTAAGCATCTCGGTTGTGAGGTGAAATGGCACAAGGTTCATTTAAATTTTTACATAACAACAATGGAGCATTAATTATTGGAGGAATGCTTGGGGCCTCCTTGTAGCAAGGTAAAAGACTTTGTGACACTTAGTCTGAAAAGGGCAAACTCAGATTAGAGGAGAAAGAATGCAATGTTAATAATGCTCTGCCTTGTATATCATTACCTTTCTACTTACTGCTTCCCACTAACTAACTAGCATGCCATTGACGTAAGATGTCACATAAATTTCCTTTGCTCATTGACACTTAAGCAATCCTACACTCTTAAAAATGATTTGTTAAAATAACAACGTAAACACACAGATGTGTTTAAAAAAGAAAAAGAAAAGTAAAATAGACACATCCTGGCATAAAACTGTGTTGCTATTAAAGGCAGAATCTATGATACCGTCGAACAGCGACCTCTAGGCAAAAGAGCCTGTTGGTATTACAGTTTGTTAAAATCTTTTGCATATAGCCCGGCGCTGAGGATGTATATCCTGGGAACATTTCTGCTGGCCCACACACCGCCACTATGAAAGCAGTTTCCGACAGCTGTTCTAGCACCCAAAGAGGGGCCCGTGGAGAAAGGGATGATTATCCTCTGACCATCCAAAGCTAATAGCTGCGGAAAGGAAAGAGAAAAAGAAACAGCTGATGCCTTCCTACGTTTTAGCTCCTGCTCATAGGAGATGTTGGCTTTGCACATTACCATGACGCGTTTTCGGCTTGGCCGCGCCTGGTCAATAGCCACGGTCACTTCCGGGCAGGAACCCTCATAAGTGGGGGAGGTGTTTGGATTGCTGCCAACCGGCGTGCGGTGCTTGGTTTTAAGCTTCTGTTTCACCCAATGCTCCGGGTCATAAGCCTCAGACGCGTGGGTGTTGTCGGTATAACACTTATGTATTTGTGATGGAGCATTGATTTGCGGGGCCACTTGACGCTTTTCCCTGCAATCACGCTCATGCACCGTGTCAACTGACGGTGCGTGATTCGCCCCATACTATGTTGTGCCTGTTTTAAAAAACAAAACTAAAAAACAAACAGCTTAGCGTAGTGAAGGCGTTTGCCAGCTCCTGAGGAGGTAGAAGGTGTGGCTCCTCTTGCTCCTTTCACTTGCGGACGTGATAGAACAACGCCACAGGTTGCCCGCTTGGCCAAGTTTGGAGCCTCTATGTCAGTGTTGCCGGGCAACGGATGTAATAGAGGTCTTACTGCACAGGCTCCCTATACCATCCGCATGGCAGTTGTGGAGGGGCATGTCCCATTGTTTGGAAACAAGTGGGGAAATGTGTAAAATCACTCTCTGAATCAGTTCTGGCAATACTGAGTTCTGCTGCGTCGTAGTAGTTTCTTTAGTTACGGTGGGCGTGAGCTGAAGACTAGAAACGACCTGCTCTCCACTTGTGACATGGGCTCACTCAGGGATGATCTGCCAATTTTGACCTTTACTCTGCATCAATTGTAAGTGAGGGGAGAGAGGTGCTGTGAGTGCCAACATTGTCTGGTCCTCCCCATTTGCCCCAGTCATTGTGGCCTCTGTTGACCATCTGAGCCCATGCGTAATTTGTGAGGGAGACCGAGTGAACATTGCCTTTCTCTGTCATTACTTCATTAGAGATGACAAGGGAAAGTAATTTGTTCTCACCCCACCTAAACTGATGGCTTTAATCTGTATCGACAATTAGTAGCGATTGCTTGCAGGAGTCATAATCTTCCATGCCATGCCAATTGTGCACCACTATAACACGGCAAGTGCCCCAGCTGTCAGCGGCAGCCCATTAGAAGGAAGCTGCGCTGGTGGTGGCAGTGCGTTAGGCACCAGAGGCTGAACGCTCACCCAGAGCAATTGAGCACTACACACCCACTCACACCCAGTCACTGTCCTCTGATGCTGCTGTGCCTTCTTCTCAGGAGCTGGAGTCAGCGCCGATTAAGCCCCTGGTTTGTATTGTAATTGTATTGTATTGTAAGACATTGTGGCAGGTTTGCTGAATGAGACAAATCAAAGAGGAAAGGGCCATTATATAGCCATGGTTTTATGCTAATTTTACTATGCTATCCCGTGTACACGATTGGCTGGCTGTAAGGTAGACGGATGTTCAGGTGACCAATGCCGGTTGGGAAGTTACCTATAATGAAAGCTTTTGAAGCAAAGTGCTAATGAAATATAAGCTGTGTTATTTCAACATATCTTTTTAAAGACTGTATGCCAACTATTGCAAGAATCTCACTAGCTTGATCTAAGCTTACATTGCTAATATTTTACAGGTGGTCTGTGAAGACGCATTCCTTTGTTTCATTCACCAAAGACCTCTCAATAACATGCAAGATGCCATCCTTTATCGACAGGTCCTAGATTGTTTTCTGTGCTTGATTGATGAGGAGATGTGGCAGGCACACCCCCATCCCCCTCTCTCCGTGGTAGCTGTGCTATATCTCCTCAGTGAGATACTCCATTATTTATTACGGCTTGTCCGAGATACTGGTGCTGTGTACTGTAAGGCCCCATGACTTAAATAGCAACAGCACTGTCCTTGTTCCACAGTTGACTCGAGTGCATTTTCTCCCTCAAGGTACTGTTCCCGCACTTGAAGACAGGATCAAAAGTCCCATTTCCCTAGCTCTAGGTTGAAGAACAAGTCACTGAGCCTGCAGTTCTGTGAGCAGCCGGTTATGCTCTCTGTCGGCATGTTGGCACCACTCCAATAAAGCCGTCCATCAGAAAACAAACCCTTCCTGCTCCCCAAAGCCATTAATCAAAACTTTGAATTTTATTTTTGCCTGTGTAGTAAACACAATGTTTTTGAAACCAATTGTATGCGGCTGGCAATTAATTATCCCTTGTCAAAATGATATGTACAGGGATGGTATTTTAATTTGGGATCCTCAGGAACACTCATTAATCTTTTCCAAGGTACTGTGCAGCCTACTCTAGGCCATTTTGCTTTATATTTATACTTCCCTGTGCTGTGCAGTTTAGCAATATGTATTGTTTTTATGTAATGTCTCTTTTTTTCATCGCAGCAAA
Source organism: Parasudis fraserbrunneri (assembly GCA_900302295.1). Lineage (NCBI taxonomy): Eukaryota > Metazoa > Chordata > Actinopteri > Aulopiformes > Chlorophthalmidae > Parasudis > Parasudis fraserbrunneri. Next base: position 15,700 of record OMKL01120804.1, read on the forward strand.
GGAATCCAGGTTTAGGTTTGCCGAAAAACATAAACAGGACGCATTCTCCCCGGTGCGTTGTTGTGAGCATGCAAGGATGTGAAATATGTTGTGGCCTATAACAAGCCTCCAGTACAGTAGCTTTCATTGCCCTCTTAGGACTTGCAAGTATGGTTGGTAACTAGGACACATTTATAATCACGCTGAAAAATGTTAACATGAGAAATGTCATACATATCATAGGCATAAAAAGTTCAAACAAAGTGCTTTTTTGTCTTCTCTCGTCACAGTGGTAAATACAGTCATAGTATCATTCATGCATTAATTCATGAATTATTTCATTCATTCATTCAACCTTTATTTATACTCAAATCATCCAAGTCACTTCTTTTACCTGGTGACGAGAAGGGTTTTGACAGTTCTGCGGCAAAGTGTTTGATCCGCGGTCTCAGGGAGACAGAGCGGGGGCCCTGGGGTTTGAGGGAGACGGTACCCCCGGAGCCCAGGGGACAGGACATCAGCCACCGCTTTCAGATGTGAGCTGAGCTCTCTCTCTCTCTCTCTCCTCGTGCAGCAGGCAAACATCCCCAGACCTCACCAGGCAGAAAAACACTACACAGGGCTGGATGCACTGTCAGGAAGAAACAGAGAAATCTCAAGACACTTCCCACGTGACCCCCCCCCCCATTCGAGACAAGGCAAGGACACTTGACTCGTTGATGTACTTGATTGTGTCTCACTGGGTTGTTTCAGTAGTAGTTTCTCTAAGCATTTTTTTATACATATAAACATACACTGTATAGGCTATACAGTATACAATTATATTTCTTTGTTTCTGGTTTGTCAAGGTTGTCTTGGGAGAACATTTCCAGAAAATCGTAAACCATTTCCCATAACCACATAATACTTTATTCATGGTGCCCTGTAGAAGGTTTTTATTTATTTATTTATTTTTACTCTGAAAATCAAATCCTCATCCACTAGACTTGGGAGGATGAGATTAATGTCACGACTGCATCCTATTTATTTACACCATTATGTCACCAACAGGTACGAGGAGGATATTGAGTATTATTATGATTATGCAACGTCGCTGCTTTACCTTGGCAGACAAGAGAGCGAGGAAAGGAGCGGTGCCGTCGGCAACACTCTGAATATCTTGTCTCAAAAAACCAAGACACAAGGAGAGAAGAGAGATCACACATTTGCTCCGGAGCCGACTATAATGAGGAGATGGGGAAAATAAAAGGAGCGGGGAAACGTGGCTTAACCAGCGTTGCAGGGAGTGTGTGCAGCTCTCTGTCGGCGCACGTCTCGGCGTATACCCTCCATCCACTGCAGGATAGAGGTCAAACAGAGTTGGCGTGGGATGAAAGCCGTCTTCGTTGGCACGTTATGAAGATGATTCCGTGTGTGTAAATGAATCTGAGAATGGGAGTGCTGCTGATCTGAGACCAGTTTAATGAGTGGGGTTTAGGTTGTCTTTATGCATACAGGTCCAGTTTTCTGATATTTGTGGGGATGAGTTCATCAGTGACCTCTGAGCTGGGATGGGGTTTCCATATAGTATTTGTGAAATTGGAGATGCATATTTTATGATTTGGATAATCAGAACAGGCACGACGGATGAAGAAGAAAAAAAAAAAATTTGGGGGTTGATTAAATGTTTGATTGGTCTTAATTTATAATTTCCCATGAAGCCTGCAGGCAAAATATGGATTTCTAAATGACTGGTAATGGATCAATTAGGCAAGTGTCCCTTACATAAAATCCACCTGAAGAGCACATGTGACAAATCACGCTTCTCCACATGTTATCACATGTATTTCCGATGCGCTTTTGGAACACTTCATGTGTGATTTACATGATTTCCCATATGTACTTATACACGGTCATTTCATTATGTGGAATGTGGAATCGTCATGGTAACAGATGTGAAACTTGGCTTTCACATATCACATTGATAACGCTCATACATATGGTGACCATTAAAATTACACTTGTGAAATCATGAAAGCACACACGGAATCATTTCAATGTGGTAAAAAAAGAAAAAAAGAAAAGAGAGTTCCAAACACACATTTGAAACACATGCAATAACATTTGAAAAAGGTGATTTTTCTTTCACTAGTGAAATTTATGTGGCTATTCTTGGGGCAGTTATGGTTGAATAATAACAGTCATTATGCAAATATTGAATACATATCCATTTGGTTCATCCTCTTCATAATAGTCAGAGATCCCCAGGAGCAACAAAACATCCATCTTTCCTCAATATCTGCAGAAAAGATTTTCTTTTGTATAACTCGAGCATCAGCCTTTTTTTTATTGCTTTCCGACACTGCTACAATATCAAAAGAGGCAAAGTGTTCTTTCCTTCCTGAAAAATCCATTCACGATCCATCCATATATGATAATAGATGGCCACTACCTTTAGGGATTGTTGAATCCACTTTGGTCTGCCTTGGTTGGGAAATGTTTGCCTCTGAAAATATACTGTTGATGGGCAGAGTACACACCACTCAAAAAGAGAACGAGGAACACAGAGGATACCTGAGGAGAGGACTGTTTGTGCCTCACTAATCTCAGCACTCAAATCCTTTCAACAGTGACCGTCCAGTACGGGTAATGACAACAAAAGCATTGGACAACAAATGAACAATGGAGTATTTCCTTGCAATATTTTTATATTTATTTCTAACTAGATAGGGACTGAATGGGGTATATGGAGGAATTTAGGTTCAGATGGTATTTATCTCTCAAAAGAAAAAAGCCCAGGAGAGGGTAATATAATTTGTAATAGATGAGATTTAAATTTTCTCATCATGCTTTGACTTGAATGAAGTGCTACCAACTGCTCTCAACCACTGCTTTTTTCAGTCAACCATGATATAACACAAACAAATGTGTCTGAATAGCAACCGACAATGTCACAATATGATAATGTCAGGATTCTGAACAAGGCTGACGTGTTTCATTAAAGGCCAAAGACAGGCTTTACAGTAGGCCGAGGTTTGTTCAGTTGAAAGAAGTGTTTTTTAGTATGAGTAGCTGCTGTCTTTGAAGTCATTTGGAGTGCATGTTTAATTTATTTAACATGTTTTGGTCAAGCATTTCAACAACCTTTAACGCTATCTACACAGTATCTGCACAAATACGGAAGTATTGATAAATGAGTCCCATTGGTGATTCTAGTTGAGAGTTTTGTGCCAGTTGGCTGAGTAGCCCGAGGCTACTTGAACATCATCACCATTCTAATACTGATCATGACTGGTAACTAACAACATGGGAAATGATTCAGTCAAAGGCCAGATCCATAATCCAAACATAAACAAATGTATAGCCCCACCAGAGAAAATAATAAATCATGTAAATCGTGTGTGTGTGTGTGTGTGTGTGTGTATGTATGTATGTATGTATGTATGTATGCATGTATATGAGATCTGGAGAACATCTTCTTCCATTCATCAAAGGCAATGCACACAACACTGTAGACATTAACTATAAAGACCAGCACCATAGTGCTGTAACAACCACCTCACTCTACTGA
>OMKL01120860.1:0-10684 GCA_900302295.1 Parasudis fraserbrunneri
GCCTCCAGCCCTTTTCCATCTAAATTCCCCATCTCGACACTTCCGAAAGTGCCGGCTGCTCATTTCGGAGAGAGCCACAGATGGTTACAGAAAGAAAGGGGGGAAAAAAGAGAGAAAACGTCCTTGGACTACAATGGCTCCGACATCCTAGGAGGGTTGAGGGTGATGCAGACTGATAGCAAAGTCAATAACGACCCCGCCGACCTTCAGGGGACGTGTTCGGGGGGCCTCGGCAGAGACTCCAACTTTTGATCACGGGAGGCAGCTGCCACGGCAGAGCTTTGAAATGCCAGGAGACATTGTCGTGACTCAACTGCACACAACCTCGTAAAGAAACTTGTATTCTGTACATCAAGGTTGGGTGGTCTTCTCTGGCAGAGAGATGTGATTTGCACTGGCATCTGTTTCTATATAAAGCCATTGTTGGAGATCTTCCACCTTATACCACTTCATTATAAGACAGGACCTCTGGACCTTATCATCCTTGCGCCAATGATTGGCGTACACTTCAACACGACACTTTTGAAATTGCTTGAAGCTTCTGTGCGCCTGTCACGTAGAACGTTCTGCAATGTACTTTAAAACTCAATACATTAGTGTCCACTGGTCAGTTTAAATCCTTAATAACCAACCATTTCACCCAAGTCTGCAGTTGCCTTTAATTGTTTGATTGATTTACTTTTCTTTTCTTTCATTCATTCATTGTGTGCTGTACATCATTGTAAATGAGAGCTTGCTCTCAATGATCTTTACAGAATAAATTAAAAAAAATAATAAAAAAAAACACCTTCCCTCGTGACGAGACATTGATTTTCTTCCACCAGAGCCTCATCTCTTTTTGGCTTTCAAATGCAAATTACGTAGTTAATTGGACCTAATGAAGGTGTGGAGAGGGAGGCCCCAGCACTTATAGGCAATTACAAGTGTATCTCCTCTGATTTCTACACACTAACACAGACTTTGTTGTCTCGCACTACCGTAAATACGCACATACTGTTCTACAAAATTACACATTGGGCTATTAAAGAGGTTAACTTATATTTTCAAGTAACCTTTTTGCATTGGCCTATGTGTTAAGTTAGCAAGGCTGAATTACCAAACAACGGGCCTATTGGGCACCGGCAGGGGAATCAGATCAAGCTAGCCCAGCTGCCCCAGGGTAGACCACAGAGTGAGGAACCCGAAAAGGCCCCCCAGTAGTTGAGGGCACAGAGGGCTAGGCTAGATGGGGCCCCTAACCTCCAACATGGTTGGGGTCTAGTCACTAGTTTGAATGCTGTAGGTCCTTATACAGTCTATGTCCTCTGCTGTCTAAGTAACCTTGAATGTCTACTATGCATGCTGAATGGGGGCCCTAAAGGCATTTGTGTCCAGGGTCTCTTGCGTTCAGTTAGTTAGGAACAAAACATCCTGTGTCATTTCCACACAGAAATATTGCATATATTGTAATCACTCCTCTGTGTGTGTCCATCACAATGATAACTCCCATTTCTTATCCAATTTGGCTCAAACTTGGCAGGTAGGCTGACAGTGAGCCAAGGACCAGCACTATCAAATTTGATTTAAAGACAAAGGCAGAGACCAAGGTCAAAGTTTTAGCCATCAGTGTGTATGGCAAAGACCAAGATGGTGACCGACAAGATATCTGACTATACTCAAGCTAGATCTACATGATATCATAAAGCTGCCTGCACATGACCAGCACTCTGCTCATTGCAAAGTACAGCACAGAATCCTGCCAAGACTGTAGTCAGTTTTTAATGTGGTAGTAAACTCTAAAAATAAATAAATAAATAAATAAAAATCAGAGCGGATTCATTTCTCTTAGTCGCTTCTGCTGATATCACATAAAGCTGTGATGTCATTGATAGCGCTTTGAAAAGGTCAGCATTAACTGTGGTCAAAATTGAAATAAATGTAACTTTGAGAGCAGCGACAAGTGGCAATCTTCTTCAATCTTCAATCAGGGGTAGTGCTGCCGCGGAGTTGGGTGCTACCACTCCTCTCCATAGAAAAACAACCAGCCCAGGCAGTGCAGAGCTATTTTATCTCTGATCATGTGCGGGCAGCTTAAGTCTCCTCTATCTAATTTGGTATTCTCCTAAATATTCAGCGATGTCAGCTGTAATATGGGTGTTCCTTTCAGTACCATTCTAATGTAAGAATGTGACTAAATGGGATCATATTTGAAACCTGATGAAAACACAGTTTTTTATTTAAAAATACCTGTTATCCCAGAGTCACCCGGCAGCACCCTGTTATTAGCCTATATGGAGGAAAGTTCACACACTTGAAAGACAATTCAAGTGCTATGGCCTACTTATGAAATGAAATGTTTCTGACTGGAGTGAACATGTTTTAGTTAATACAAATAAGGGCTTCTATTACTTTTATTCATACCTATGTCATACTTTTATTCAGAGTTCTATGTCAATGTTGCATCCAGCTCTTATGTAAAACTTTTCAACACTGCCTCCTTAGCCAGGGCCTGCCTGAAAATGAGATGCCATTCTCAATGCAGTTATTCTGAATAGATAAAGATGTATTCATTATTTTCACCATTAGTGGCTTGGAGAGCAGTGCCAGTGTAAGACAAGTTGTCAGCATAGCAATAACAGAAGGCAGGAGAATAACTAATGATGAAAACATCTATTTTCATTGAGAGCCACGGCCACTATACATAGGTCAGTGACCTACAGTCCACAGTGGCCACAGTAGCCAGCAGAGGGCAGCCTTACCCCACACGGGAGTAGCCTGGAGCCACAATACAGCCTGCAGCATTGTGGGAGAGCTAAGAGATACACAGTCCATTCAATGCATACACAACTCAATAGTAGGCACTATCCATATGAAAGATACTAACAATACTGTTAACATAGCCTACATACTTTTCAGTAGATACACAATCCTATCAACAATTCCTATCCAAACTATTCATACTGCATATTGTTGCATGTAGGATGTGAAAATTATCAACATGCTACATGATAATATAATATAATCAACATACTATTCAAACTTGCATGTTGTTCAAAAGTGTAACCGTTGATGGGTGCCCAGTGTCATGTTGTTTGGTTCATTTTACCATCATGTTACACAGCACAGGTGGCCAGTATTTCCAATATATGTTTTATATATATATATTTTTTTTTTAAATATGTATTTAATTGTATATTTCTGTTTTTCAGCTGTCAAAAAAAGAAGTGCAGTGTTCTCTAAAAAATCTCAGGATTCTAGACCTCTTTAGCTTTCAGTAGCCATTAAATGTGTTTCAGGCTTCTTGTGGTTGGCATTCTTGGAGGTGAGCAGCTACGCGGTCAGACCCTGCACGAACCCTTCGCACAGTCGCCCAGGCCACAATTGCGCAATATCTCAGTTGATGCTGTGTAGACCATGCCAACTGCGAGAGGCATGAAACAGGTTTTAGTCATTGTGACATCGGTGGACATTAGTCATTGTGACATCATTAGAATGTTCAGTCCTCAACATTCTAATCTTACATGTGAGATCGTACATCTGAGGGGGTTGATGATCCTTGGCTGGTGATAAAAACAAGCATGCTATCACACCAGTACAACTACATCATAAAACCTCTGCTCATATCAGTGGAATACATCTAGATATGTGCCAGTCAGACTGGAAGGGCAGATGATACAGGATGCTCTGCCAAAAGAATATCATCTACTGTCTGCTGTTCATTCAATCCCATCATGAAGCATATGCCCTCATATCATAGGCTGATCAAGTATGCAACCATTCAAATCTTGAAAAGATGTTTAAAAATCACTATGATACAATTTTCCATCCTCTTGTTAGATCTGTTAGCTGACTTCCCAGGGCCCGCCTACTGTACATTGATCACAAAATGGAGATAAAACAGATGGAAGGTATTATTGTTCATTGGTTTGTTTTTAATGTGATGTCTTGGAACAAGCTCCAGTGTGAAAGCAGTTGCTGCTCACGTCGGTCTGAGAGAAGAATCAAGCATGGGAAATGCTGGAGGACAGCAGTTTTCTGTTGTGGATGGTTAAAACTTTTTTGTTTCGAGACCCCATTTGCTGCCTGTCCTAAGCTTCCCAGTTTGCTCGGAATCCAGCCAGAATTCCGACCATGGGACTTGGTAAGTAAGCTAATGCTTATTCATCGACTACACTACTGGCAAGTATTTAATACCACCGAACTATCCCTTTAAGCTAGTTAGCAGCTAGACATGAGTCTTTGGTTGCTATGGCGTTGCTATGTCATCAGTGTCACTCTCGCAGTACATTCAAATACAATGCTAAATTTAGACATGGCACAAATGCATTCAAAGGAAAGATGGGAATGAAAGCACACAAGCACACCTTCACTCTAGGCGGCTTGAAAATGTTTCAGCTTGAGTGAGAAATTCACCAGGCATGATGGAGCAAATGTGAGTCTATCTCCATGATAGATATGAAATAGACTTCTATGAATGCTCTGTACCCTATAGATATTGAATAGGTTACATTTAGGAATGGTCTCATTTTTATAAATGTCAACAATGCTACTTTGAGACCAAATGCACTAGCATGTCTTTACACCAGTTTTGCTAGTTATCGACTGTCAAACTGAAGCGAGTACAGCAACACAATATTTCTCTGTGGCCAATGTTTTTTTCATCTCATTCACCACCATTCAAAAACCACACAAAATTATGGCACACCATTCGCCCTCTGTTTTGCGAAGAAATGCTGCTTCACTTGCTTGGTCAAAGTTCCTTTGACCTACAAAATCACTTGACACATCTATGCCCAATGTGCGAGCAGCTGAGAGATTTCTGGCTGATGAGTAGTGAATGTGACTGATTGAACACCAAGCAGCATCGTATCCAGTACAGCCCACTTTTGCCCCAGCATGCAAGGAAACCCGGCATGGCCAAAAAACTGTCTGACTGCTGCCTTTGACGTTATGAGATTAACCCATCACCACTCCTCTCTTAAATTGGTCAGACTGGAAGCAATTTCAGGCTGAATAATGAAGAGAAATGGAATGCAATTCATTCTGATTATCAGGCAACCTCCTTCCATCTCTTGGCCTTGTACTATTTCATAGAGGACACATGCACTTCTCTGTCAGGTGGGTGACATTGAACTGACTTGGGAAAGGAAGGGGAAAACAAAGGTCACTTCCATTCATTAGGTGTCCTCCCCATAGACTGGTTTCTCTGCAACGCCATCGTAGAGACATGTGTGCAGCCAGGGGGCAAAAGGTTTTCATGGACATACTAGAAAAAAGGGTATTAGGAGGGGTACTAGAGGGGTTTGGTAGTTGCTCATTCATGCTGAGAATTAATTTCTAAGGCAGTTGGTGCAGTCTTAGCCAATTAAGCTAATTGAATAGAAGTGTACAGTATACCTCCCACAATGCATTCCTCTTAAAGTAACGCACACGATTTTCCAACATAGAGAGTTGCCACCAGCTATGACCTTGGAGTGCACTTGGAGGACCAACATTCACTCAACATAACCCGAAGTCTGTTTTCCACAGTGGCATCATGTATATCTGGTACCCAATTACAGTAAAAAAAAAAAATAATAAAAAAATGTATTATTTACTTAATTAATTAATTAATTAATTAATCTGATGCAGCTGGAGTCACATTGCAGTAGCTGGCAATCCTCTTCAACAACCCTACTCATGTACTAACAAGATTTCAAGAGCTTGGAGCGTTATATCAGAGACAAAACATTTTTTGGCTTCAGTGTTGTTAGAATGCTCTACCCACGATGCTTTGTTCAGTGCCAAAAGGACGTAATAGAATGCTTAAGTGTTGTTTGTTCAGTGCCAAAAGGACGTAAGCTCACTTGCGCCCTTTTGGCACAGACCAAAACCCCACTTACTGTTATGCCTTTCCATTTTCTTTTCATCACAACCTACGGGTCGTCATTTCAGCTGTGGCCTTTTGGCACTGAAAAGATCTCACTGAGAGCTTTCCTTTCATATATACTCATATTTGCCCAACATGAACTTTGGCTCTAAGCCCTCGATTTATGAATTAGATATTGCTCACACTGATCACAATAATCCTGCATGACTTATCAACAACACTGTGTATTTCCCCCTGGCTACATGTGCACCTACAGTAGTGATGCTGGTAATCAAGAAACATACACTTTTTGTGGTATTGCCCAGTGGGATAATGAAATGCAAAGCGAAAGAGCAGAGCATTGGGAGAGCACATCTTTTTTGCCCCTTCTCCCTTTTAGTGTGAATTTTACTTTGTCAACACTGAATATCCTTTAATAGTCAGGGTTATGTCAGTGTTCAGCTGTATCACTATTTTCAGTACTCTTTCCTTCCATGATGATTTATCCATCCAATGGGACTTGGTCGGGCAACCACTCAGGTTGAAGATTGACATCTAGATAACAAAGTGACAGTGACAGCATTCAATCTAGCTAACTCCAGGATTTCTACTGTCTGCTGATTGCAAATGCAATCCACTGCCTGGTACAGAATTCAATATAAAACCCTGCTAACAAGACAGCCCCCAAACCAAACAGCTGGCCTCCACTAACTTCACACTGCCTGGAGGTTCACCCCTAAAACTAAAAATAACTCTCCCATACTTGAGTGTAGAAAACTAACACGAGGGAGCGAGGGAAGCCTGAAACCTGATGCACGAGAAAGCATGTCCAGACCATAATAATCACAGCTGTAAAACACAACCCTGAGTTACATAAGACCTTTATAACTGAATTTAATTGTAATAAAATGAATTTAAAGATACAGTACATAATTTATTTTACCATCAACGTCCCATCTCCACACTGCGTTTTAGCGGTGAACCCATTAGTAGAATCCATTGTTATTGCGCTCTAGGGATAAAAACATTTTGGGTTGTTTGTATTTCTGAAACCAATCAAAATCATCTACGGCAGCGCTAAGCCCAAAACACACCTTGCAAAAAAAAATTCTTCGTCCAGGTTTTCCATCATGAGGATATCACTTGTTAGCTCAAAGACTTGTTGTTGTTGTTGTTGTTGTTGTTGTTGTTGTTGTTGGTGTTGTCAGTACAAGGCTGGACTCTGACGGGCTCCGTGAAAAGCATAGTGGAAACAATGATGTGTATTGATTCACTTGACATGTCTGGTCCTTTTGACATATCTTGATTTATTATTTATACCCACATGCGAAGCAGGAGGGGCTATTGTAAATTAGTTGTGTCTGCATGTGTCTGTCTGTCTGTCTGTTCTAGTTTATATTTTTTATGTATATTTGTTAGCTTGGTGTACTATTTAATTGCCATACATATTACCTTCGACTTTGTTTACTTGGGGTAGTAAATTAAAACTCAGTCTGATCACCCTTGTGTTTGTTGTGTTGGAGTTCACCCACCTTTTTAAGCCTTTCTATTATAAATCCAGTATAAATGCATCATATTATACACAATATCATAAAGTATCAGCCCTTATCAAGTCAAAATAGGTTCTAGAAAAAAAGAAAATATAACGTGAATTGATACAATTCTGCAAATAGTGTTTTTGGTTTATATACCTGGTTGTTTGAAGTTACTGGTTGCTAACTCGAGATCATATTTTACCCTTGTTTAATTTAACCACTGAATCCAGGGCATACTAGCCGTCCACGCTTCCAAATAAACAGCCATAACCATGAAATATTCCCGTTCATTTAGTAAATGTTCTAATTAACTTTCAGAAAGCCAGGACTCTTTTATCAGAGTTATACCACGGTCTGGTGAATACTCAATGCTGACTGGCTGGAGGGTGACCATTATTCTCATATAACCACGCACCTCCAGCCAAATGGATTAATCAGCGTTCTTAATGGATGTGCTAGCAGGGTCTGACCATTCTGTTTCAGCCAACAAATACAGACGTGAATCAAGACTAATAGTCTTAACAGCAGTGTAGCTGTCAGCAAGTAGAAAAAAGACAACGAGCTTATATTGAATCATGACCTAAAAATGAAAAATAACATTGAATGTTGGATTTGGAGAATCGCTGCACCTCTAGTTGTCACATAAAGTTCCTTGTATCGAGGGCTCGGTCAGGCAACTTTAGAATTAATGAATTCCTCGTAACCCCGTGGTTTGGGTCATAATGGACCCCGTGTTGTTTCCATTTGGCACTCGGCCCTTTAAAGTGAGTGAAAATGACCCGTTTAGACGAGGCCGTTATTTTGCAGTTTGCAGGTTGAGTGTTGGGGGAAGATTGGTCACTGAATGGAGACAGAGCACCTTGACGAAGGTGCTATTCCGTGAGAGCAGAATACATCAGGTTGTCAGTCTGTGTGGGCTCTGTGTTAGGGTTGGAAAACTGCAGATCTGCACCGTGAGCTTGTGTGTCTGGAGGGTTGCCGGTTCGATTCCTTTGATTCAATTCCTTCAGTTCTGGGTGGATGGTGTGAAAATCCGAGTAGGGGAAGTGAACAGGTAATGGTCTCCCTTTCCATCAACAGCTGAAATTTGTGAAATGATGCAATTAATATACACAAGAATCCCGGGGCTCTCCGGGCCCTTTGGTGGTCTGGGGCCGCAGATGGTCCGTGGCCCCTGGCCATTTGATCGGTATTGCCGTTCGGCAATCCGGGCATGTGCGTGTGCGGAACTATACATCCGGACAAAAAATACGACAACATACACTTATGGAACCGGTCTTTCAACTTCCAACCGCTCCAGTGGAGCTGCTCATTGGCCGACTTTGTCAGCCTGTAGTCGTACTTGGCAGCTCTCAGGTGACAGTGAACATGGAAGTGTTTGACCGTGAAGCAGGGTGTTGCTTTAAAAGAGCTTTCAGTCAACCCTCCATTGATAAAGGTTTAAAAACAGATAATCCTCTTTATTTTGATTCAACAAAAACAGAGCCTCAGCAAACATGGCTGTGGTACAACTCAGCGACTTAAGGTGTTTGACTGTATAGAGTCTGTGTATCCTGGACAAAGAAGACATTCTTTCCACCCCTGCAGATTTTCTGTATATTCTATTGCACCCCTAATACATTATATTCTGACACTCGGATTCTATTTTTAACTTTCGCCCCCACTGCATTTGTACAACACTTTCAACACCTCTCCAACACCAACACTCCAACACCTCTCCATATTTTTTATTTCGATTGTCCCTTTTATATTATCCTAGTTGTATTGTTTTGGTTTTGTTTTGTGTGAACAAACATCAAGCCAAATTCCTTGTATGTATGACCAGTGTTGGGGGAAACTACTCTAAAACGACCAAACTACGAGCTACTTCACAATGAAAAGTTGTTAAACTAAATCTTAACTAATTGCCAATAAACACACTCGACTATAATCCTCATTGTGGTTATGATTGTGCTGCTTTACTGTATATTATCTCTACAATACGTGACATGACAGGTTTCGCTCACTATAAACTTTAAATTCAGGAACTGTGTCAAAATTGCATCATGCTCATTTGATCTCATGATATGTTTCAGGTCTCCCCGAAAAAAAAGCGCTTAGGCAGCTACAGCTCATTCAGAATGATGCTGAGAAGACTAAGAAGGCTGAACATATTACACCAGTTCTCAGGTCTCTGCATTGGCGACTGGCGTGTCACAGAACTGACTTCATCTATAAATCACTTTGTGGTTTATACATCTCTGGCGTGCCTCTACACTGAGAGCCCTGATCAGGGACTGGTCTGCTAACTGCTGCTGGAGTTAAAACAACACACCGGTTCAGTTATTATAGTGACACATAATTGGAATAAACTGGAATAAACAACTCTGACTACTTTCAAAAACAGGCTGAACACTTTTATGCTCACTATTGCCTTTGATTAAAATGTAGTTAGTGTGGGTGCAGCCCGCTGGAAGTTGCACATTGACTTTTTTCAATTATTCTTATGCATTTTTTATGTTTTATGCTCTTTATGATATGCTATTTTTGTATTTCTTTTTATCTATTCTATTATCATTTTAATTGCTTCTGATGTGTGAAATGTTTCTATATGAATAAATAAACTTGCCTTACTTGTTCTATTTAGTATAGCCACAATATATCGTGGTTACTCTAGTCAAATGGAGTACTGGATACCGATGCTCACTTCACTTTATTCCACAGCTGCAACCATAGGCCTGCTGTATCTGCTAACACTGGTGTGCATACCAGTGCTAAAGGTATAGAGGCTAACAAGTATAGTCTCTACAGTCTTTCCATAGTATCCACAGAGATTAAAGTTAGTGTGATACAGCCAAAGTGTTCCCACAGCTACCGCGCCATTAGAGGCAAATCCAGAAAACTCGACCTGTTTTCTACCCAGAAGACGACACTGTTTCTTCCTCATTTGAGATTCAGTGGCGGTTGTAACACTGAACTTTACGCATTACTGCCACCTAGTGGAAAGAGTGATGGGGTTCTGTAACCTCATCACAGTTCAAAATGAATGCGAGTGTTTCCACCACAAGACAAACTTCTCCCGTGTGCCAGTGACAATGACCCAGTTATAATACCTCCTCCTCAGCAGTATATCACCTCCTCCTCAGCAGTATACCACCTCCTCCTCAGCAGTATACCTCCTCCTCAGCAGTATATCACCTCCTCCTCAGCAGTATACCACCTCCTCCTCAGCAGTATACCACCTCCTCCTCAGCAGTGTGCCACCTCCTCCTCAGCAGTATACCACCTCCTCCTCCTCCTCAGCAGTATACCACCTCCTCCTCAGCAGTATAACTCCTCCTCA
>OMKL01120938.1:2847-15087 GCA_900302295.1 Parasudis fraserbrunneri
GCTGTCAACCTAGAGGTCTGGCTGGAACCTGAGGAGTCTGCGGGGAAGAGATTCCCCTACTTCCCCCGCTAATACTAAGTGACATTAAATTAATAATCGTCTCATATTTCACATTTTATTCAGGACACCAGTGACTGAATTTACAGTTTGATTTAACTATGGATGGATTCATACTTCATACAATTTGACATGTAGTTTAGATTCACAGACTTTGAGGGAAGTATTTTAAAACTCCTCTAAATCAGTTTTTGTAACTCAATATTTTCCCACTTTACAGTAAATAGCCTACTGCCTAAAAAATTATGTCACCACATTGAAAGGAGTACTATGAGGACTAACATCATCACAAATAAATACAGTTGGGCTCACTGGGTTCACAAGAGTCTCAGCTTTACAGCCTTACCCAATTTATGCAATTTCAAGACTGTTTAGGGACCATAATATGCATAAATAGGCAAAACATATAATAATAATAATAATAATAATAATAATCTCATCTCATGACAAGCCACTGCATGGTTTTGCCCTAAAACTGCATGGGACTAGACTATACATTGGGCATGGCTGTAACGATGAGACTCTTGTGGTTCCATTCAGGCACTTTTATTCAGATGTCTTGAGATGAAAGGTCAAAAGATCCCTTTGAAAATGGCCATGCAATATTCAGCCTCTTTCCTAGTAAGCGAGCATGACATGGCTGGTACCTATCGATTGATATTGCTAGCTTTGGTAGTGTCTGATGGTGCTATTCGCTATTTTGATTGGTTTAGGAAGTTTCTGGAGACAACAAAGTTTATGGAGATGAGTTTATCTGGTATCCGTTAAGAGTGCTGTGTTCACTAGCTTTTGTACCCCTGCAAACTGCCCCAGAATAGCTCCTTTGGTTTTCGCTTCAGAAAACCCCACAGTTAATCACAGATCCACCATGCTAAGCTTGGCTTTGAAAAACATCACTGAGTCTGGAGGCATCGTAAATGAGGCACAGCATTTTCCCTTTTTTCTTTTCAAACAAAGAAACTCCTAATATCCGTGAATGATACATCCTGTGCAAAATACAGGATAACAACACACATAGAGGCATAATAGCAATAACAGAATACTAAAGAGTACCATTTGGCCATTTTTCACTGCCAAAAAATGGCAAGAGACAGAGAGTGGTGCTTTCTATTGTGATAAGACTTTTATGTCTGACCACTGTTCTGTAATCACGACTCTGACCATATGATATGGGTTAGATCATGTAAAGTCACGGACAGCCTTCTTCTAAAACTGAACGGGCCTGCCTGTACCAAAATCCATTTCTGGTCAGATAGGCATTCAGAACGTGCACAGTGTCTGTTTCACAACACCATGTTCCAAGTTCACCGCAACATTTTAAAGTTGTTGTTATGCTACCACACAATCGCTCCCTCTCAAGACTTGCAGGGACGACGCCAGGCTGAGCGGAGCGAGCAGCGGAGTTGACATGCACAATGGAGGGAGTGGGAAAGAGTTCAATGATCGAGAGCATTTTCAAAACCCACTGTTCTTTGCAAACCATTTTCATCAAAGCCAACACACTGGTCCAATATTTTGATTCCATTCGTCTTGCTACACTCGGCCACATTTTACTTGGGGGGGGGGTATTGAATAGCTTGTGAAATTGTGATTGAGAGTTATACAGAGATTACTTATTCCAAATCATTAGTTGTAGTCATTTGTTGAAATAAATTGGATCTCCCGCTATCTGAGCTATTCATAAATAGGACATCAATCAGTGTTTATCCAGATGTGTCAGTTGTATCATTACATTCATGCAGTCCTGGTTCTCCCCACAGGCCTGTGGAGCCTGTACAGTATACATAGAATTAGTAGTTTCATATAAATTGTTTAAGGGAGACTGAAGGGGCATCATAAACAAAAAACATTTTACCTGTTCATTGCCTTCTAGCCCTTTCAGTGCCTCCTAGCCCTTTCACAGCCTACATAGTTTATAGTACTTATACTATTCTTTTTCAATAACTTAGTGTGTAAATATTTTGTTTAATGTTGTTTAATTTTTTTTGTTTAATATTTTGCTAATATTTTGTTGCTATATGTCCTTTTATGCACCAACCTCACCAAGTCACATTCCTTGTCTATGCAAATATACTTGGTGAATAAAGAATTCCGATTCTGATTCTGAAAATCATCCATTAGCACCCGTAGTCTCAGGTAAGTTGTACAGGAGATTCAAGAAAGTCTTGGATGAAATATCGTAGCAGCCGTGAGCAGGGGCATTCTAGAATCCTGAGCAGGTGCAGCAGAATTCAGCTTTGTAAATATTTGAGGACTACAACTGCGGAAGTTGTTTTTGCATCACTTGAATGCTTTTATGACATCAAATGGAATACGCTGGACTAATTGCATTGGAGTGTGTATCTTCTCCATGATGTTAGGATGTTTGATCTTACATTCTATGGATTGAATCCCACTGGAATCAAATCAAGGGGAAAGATATAAATCCATACACACAAGATTCAGTTGATGGTTTGATTATACCTATATCAGACCATCTACTCTACTGGAATAGGCAAAAGTCACGCAGTGGCAGATGGGAATGTTATTGACTGTGGCTCCCTATGGCTCCCCACTGTTAACGGCTTTTCCTATCAGGTTTTGGTGCTCTCTGCAGAGGCGAACTTGTGTAGCAGCAGCACCTGTGCGGTCTGGGAAATGTGTGTTGGCTAGGTCTCTAGGTTTTGCTGTTGGAGACAGAGATCAAAGCTTGGTTTTTTGTCAAGTTTTGGGCTGCATTATTGGGCAGTGGCAGTCATGGTGCCTTTTTGAAATATCACTCTCAGCAGGCACCCTCATGGGTGTCCTTTCAAACAGCCCTGTTCCTCTTGACCCGCTTTGTTTGGTTTGGTTCGGCGTCAAGAGTGGCTCTGTCACTAGTTCCCATTTCAGAGCGGGATGATGTTTGATTTATGTTTTAAGGGAGCACAGTGGGTTATGAAGACGAATGCTGTCCGCCTTTTAACTGCCTGGCTGGAGAGGTGAATGCAAGGCACAGTACTTGGAAGTGCATCGAAAGTAAGGCTTTGCAGACCTGCACCAGCCCATCAGTTCCTGAAACAAATAATAATCACAGCCTATCAGAGCTGTGTGTGTCACAGACCAGTGATTGGTTTGACAAGGGAGGCATGCTCTGGACTGCTGGCCTCCCAAGGTTGAAGAAAAGTTGTCTATCATTTCTTGCTCCTGTCTGAGACCTTGCTCTCTCACCAGGTAATGACCTCAGGATCGTTGAGAGTGGAAAGCTCAAAGAATAACAGGGATGTGCGGATCGATTCCAAAAGTAGTAATACTCTCGCATCATCAATAGGATCGATAGAAAAAAGGGGTTTTCTCGAGTCAGACCACTCGGCGGTCCATGGTGAAATGCTGATACCACCAGGATCCGTTGGTTTAATGGAATGGTTTAATGCAATTTCAAAGCATATTCTGACCGTCATAAATGGAAAAATATATATATATATATTAAATTATCAAATGTTCTGATCCACCTCTACTCCAAACTCTGTTTTGGATAATACCTATGATGATGATGTTGGGTCTGATGATAACGATTATTATGATTATGATATGTATACGTGTGTGTGTGTGTGTGTTTGTGTGAATAAATTTCAATTTCAATGGTGGTGTTTGTGGATATTGAGGATTTTAATGAAGATGGCGCCGCCGAGAGACTGGCGTTGACCCACCTGAAGGACCTCACAGGCCCCCAGCTGGACCCCCTGCAGGTTTGCCTACCGGTTAGTTGATGATGCAGTCAACATGGGACTGCACTACATTCTGCAACACCTCCCCAGGGACGTACGCAAGGATCCTGATCATGGATTTCAGCTCCGCGTTCAATACTATTATCCCAGAAGTCCTCCACATCAAACTCACCCAGCTCACTGTGCCTGCATCAACCTGCCAGTGGGTCACAAACTTCCCGACAGACAGGAAGCAGCAGGTGAGGCTGGGAAAAATCACATCAAGCATCCGCACAGTCAGCACTGGTGCCCCCCAGGGATGTGTGCTCTCCCCTCTGCTCTTCTCGCTCTAAACTAATGACTGCACCTCAGGAGACCCGTCTGTCCAACTACTGAAATTTGCAGACGACACAATACTCATCGGCCTCTTCCAAGATGGAGATGAGTCTGCATACAGATGGGAGGTGGATCAGCTGGCCCTGTGGTGCGGTCGCAACAACCTGGAGCGGAACACGCTCAAAACTGTGGAGATGACAATGGACTTCAGAAGGAGCCCCCCACCAGTGCCCCTCCTCACCATACTTAACAGCACTATGTTGGCTGTGGAATCCTTCAAGTTTCTGGGATCTACAATCTCCCAGAACCTGAAATGGGAACCGCACATCAACACAATCATCAAAAAGGCCCAGCAGAGGATGTACTTTCTGCGCCAGCTCAGGAAGTACAACCTGCCTCAGGAGCTGCTGATCCAGTTTTACACTGCAGTCATCGAGTCTGTTCTCTGCACATCCATCACTGTCTGGTATGGATCAGCCACCAAACAGGACAGGAACAGACTACAGTCAGGTCTGCAGAAAAGATTATCGGTGCCGACCTGCCCACCATCCAGGACCTGTACTCCTCCAGAGTCAGGAAACAAGCAGGGAAAATCACAACTGACCCCTTCCACCCAGGACATAATCTGTTCCAACTTCTCCCCTCTGGTAGGCGCTACAGATCACTGTACACCAAAACCACCAGACACAGGAACAGTTTCTTCCCCCTCGCCATCACACTTATGAACAGTTAACTCACTGTGGCTGTGTGCAATAACCCTTGAACATTTCAATACCACTGTACCAATGTATTATATATTATATATGTTATATTTATTTATTTTAGCCTAGAATACAAATGTGCAATACATTTCATATACAATACGATACACTATTGTATATCGGAACAGGCTGTACTCACTGCACACAACCACCGACTATTATGTACATTACAGTAACATGAATTCCTTTTGCTACCATCTAATATTATCTCTTTATTCTGCACTATTGAATCCTGTTCACAGTCCACAGGAATGGTGTGTATATACCTCTGTATAGTCTTTTTGTTATTCTCTTTGCCTTTCTTTTCTTGTGTGTAAGTACATGGAGATGGAGCTGCTAATCTGAGGTCAAATTCCTTGTATGCATTCGTATCCTTGGCCATTAAAGTTGAGTCTGATTCTGATTATTGTTGATAGATGTTGAAGTAGTTGTCCATAACATATGTGGTATTTATGTAGTCAAATAATGTCTTGATGGTTTGTGATTGAAGCACTCTGTAATTTATGTTTATATCATCTCAAGGCCCTCCTCGCGGCTCCCTGAGGCCCCGTGTGGGCCTTGGTCCCCCTGTTGAGAACCACAGGAGCAGAGCATCTGATCATCGGCACTAAAAGCAGAGTTGGTTCAGTTCTGGGACATTGTTGAGCCTTCTTGAGATGCCACGGTATCTGCATGCTGGCCCACGCAGCAGTGGGCTGAACAGGAAGTCCCGTCATTGGTGGATATATATAGATATACATGTATATGTATAAAAGACAGGACATCAAACATTAAATGGACATGGACACTAATTGGGGAGGGGGCGGTTCTGTGTTGGGAGTCTCTTTGTAGCAAAATGTCGTTTCTCTGCTGAGCTCGCCTGCACGCTCCCATCTCGAGGTTACCGGAGCTCATCTGATGGTCGTTCAGCATCCTCCACACGCCGCATCCTGTCCCCAGAGCAGGTGGAGGAATGAAGTATAATAAGGTCAGCCTGCCCCCGATGACCCCAGTCAAATAGCAGAATGACTATATAGGCTGCCCTGAATAGGTCTCACTGTAATTACTCTCTGTAACTAGTCTCCTTTTGCAAAGTCAAGCTAAAAAGTCATTTATATGCTGTGTGTGTGAAATTTTCTCCCTGAAATCAATTTGCCAAACATTGCACGGCCCACATAGGCAAAACATTCTGGCTACGCTTGCAACACATCATTGAGCATGGTTTGCAAGTGATATAACTGTCAAATTAAATGAATGTGCTTTGGGATATGTAAGATTATGTGCAAAATAAATCAGCATTGTTTTTCCGGTGAAGTGCCCCTTTAAAAGTACATTGTCCTCTTAGCTTTTCGTTTCTATTATTTCTAGTGCAATAGGCAAAGAGCATGCATGCAGGGATAAATAACCTATTTCAGATATAAGACTGATTCTTGATAAAAGTTGTGACATGTCATAGAGATTGAGAGACTTTTTACTGGTTCAGCTTGCAGGCCTTGGAAGATACCAGGTTTCTATAAAACCTTTATGCAATACCTTTGATATTAATTGAAAAGGGCCCTTTTAATCTTTAGAGAATAACATATAGAGTTCAATGTGATTTAAATCAAGGAAGAGAATCTTATTTCTTGTAGTATTTGAAATTATATTATATATGAAGCACTTACTAGAGAGAGAGAGAGAGAGAGAGAGAGAGAGAGAGAGAGCGAGAGAGAGCGCTAAAGTAAATTATATTATAGTGCATAAGGTCTTCTCTAAGCAGAGAAAAAAGACTGCCTCGCTGAATATCAGACAGCCATTTGAAAGTGGAGTAAAGGTCAGTGTTGAATTGAGGTCTGCCTTCTGCAGCTAAAAGTGAAAACTGTTCCGATAAAGAAATGAATCAAAAGTTTTATCTTTTCCCCCCTTCAAACTGTACTAGTCTAGGACAGCAAGCAACATGGTGGCACAAATATCAATTTACGGGATGTGGAGGAAAGCGAGGAGGCAGTGAAGGAAGGATGAGAAGTGATGTTTGGACTTCTGGGATGCAGCCAATGTTACAGTATGTGAGTCAGTCTGTTTTCTTTTAACAATGCCACTTCTTGTGAGTTGAAATTTGACCTTGAAAAGGGTACTCACAAGGCTGTAACTTCGCTGGATTGAGCTACATATGTCAGGGATGGGCATTAATCAAATCCTAGTCAGTGCATCTTTAAATTCATATTTCCATGCATGTTTCTGAGTTGTCCACACCATTTTTCTGGTCGGTATTGATGGAGTTTTGACAGGCTCTGCTGAGTCTGCCTGTGCTCGTATTGCACTTTCCAAAGTCAGATAGGGCACCTGCAATCATGAAAAAAATGACATCTCATAATAAAACAAACGTTGTTCCTAAAAAGTGCCATAAGATACTTTAGTGTGTTTGGTGTCCTAAGAAGACCTGATTTCTGACAGACTTAACATCTCCTTTGGAAATCCTCAGGAAAGGGTGGTGAAAGGTTTAACGGGAGGTACTCCAGTTGAATAGGGGAAAAATAATTTCATACACAGTGAATTTGGATACAAAATAAATATAATAATCTTTTCATTATGACTTTTTCATAAAAAATGGGTAAATTTGCATGTTAGTTAGAACACTTTTTTCTCAGTGCATTAAATCAGAGTTCATTTGTCTGTTTCATTGTGATGAATAACTAAATTGTGGAGTTTGTGGAGTTTTCGCTATTTATTCACATAAAATACCCCATAAAATGGAAATGACAAAAGATTTTTAAATTTTTTTTTAAAGAAGCTATGTCTAATTTGGTGGTTGTAAGTGTTTTGCGTGAAGGGAATTATGTCATTTTGAGAAAATGTCCATTGAAGTTTTCATATCGTGGTGTAAATTATGCAGCTCATACAAAAATGAGAAAATGTAATATTCATAAATGCTTTTGATGATTGCTTTATATGTTTTATGAAACTGCAGTAGTTGTAGTGGCAAAATATGATCATATCTCAAATGTTCCTATCCAGCCCAAATCAGCATTTCCAAGCGGGGTGCCTCTCCTTAAATACTCAGAGTTGCACCATGGCTGTTGGAGGCAGGGTTAGGCTCGGTCCACACCAGTTACCTCAGCAGTGCGTTTGCGCCTCGGAACGTCGGCCACGTTAACGAGTTAGAGCAGCCGCACCGCCCACGTGAGCGGAGCGGCCCTGCGGCAGCGCGGCATCCGAGAGATTCGGTCTCGGAGTCCATTTTCTCGCGTGAGACGTGAGGTTTAACGGACAGTGAAAATGCTCTGTTGGTGACAGCGTCACGCGCGCAAGCTGCTGCCGTTCAGCAAGGCAGCCTCGAGGTAACCGGTGTGACCCGTGCGTTAGTGTCAGATTGTCCACCTTAACCATCTACTGTACTGCCCTGCAAGCTAGAAAAAAAGATCGCATCCCTCCTTCCCAATATGCATGCAATATTAGCCATGTTTGCTTTGGGGTGAAAGCAACAGTGTTATTTATCTACGAAGCATTAATAAAAAAATAAAAAATGACCACACTACAAAAATGACCACACTATCTCATCTCTTTTCCAATTCTGGATCTCAACTTATCAAAGTCAACCCCAAGTGTATCTACTCTTGGATATACAGGTATTATGCATCATGACAGATCTAGGAGATAGGCTTTTGGCTATTATGCACTGTGTAAATAGATCAAAATTCAATAAAGTATCAAGTTAGATACACTCATTTCAAATCAGCGTTAATCAAGTCAGCAGGTCAGGAAATGTACTGTTTTATATAATATTCTAGGAGGCAAACTCCTGCGGTGAATAAAATGGCTTTCAGTTTATGAGCAATATCTCCAAAGTTCAGACTGCGGAATTTACTAAGCACTGTAATATCTGTACACAAACCGTCATTAATGTAGAAGCAGATTCTGCCACCTTTTGTTTTCCCTGATAGCTCCTTAACGCGGTCCGCTCGGAGTAGATGTAGTTTACTCAGAGGTCAGTGAAACTGAGAGTGCCGGGCTGTAGTTTACTCAGAGGTCAGTGAAACTGAGAGTGCTGGGCTGTAGTTTATTCAGAGGTCAGTGAAACTGAGAGTGCCGGGCTGTAGTTTATTCAGAGGTTAGTGAAACTGAGAGTGCCGGGCTGTAGTTTATTCATACTGTGCGCGACAACACGACTCACAGCTGCCAGCAGTGCACCTCGCTACAGTGAGACGAGGCACCGGCAAGCAGGGAGGCGCTGGTATATAGGCCAGGCTACACAGGGAATCGGTGCATGGTTGGTGATTAATAATTAGATGACACAATAAGAATTTATATATTTTTATATATGAGTTTATTGAAATGCGGGACATTCTATTCTGTTGCGGAACGCGGACAAGGGGCTAAAATGTGTGACTGTCCCGCAGAAATCAGGACGTTTGGTCACCCTAGTCATAAGCAGTCATTACTGTTGTGTTTTTGCGGTGCACTTACTTGCTTTCCACCTTAGAAAGTCATGCTAACCGCTGAGTTTGTCATCTATTTAAGCTAAAGCCACTATTGTTGCTGGTGACGTACAAAACACATCACTTCCTGTGCAACGGATGATTTTCCCCGGCAATGTCCTACCAGACGCCGGTGTTTTGGACAGCAGATGTCGCAAATCAAAAACCATTCATGACCTGGGTAAAGGTGGAATCACTATCAGTCAGCGATAGAGCAGGCCAAACGGACATTTACAGTATATGAAAATGTTCATCATTACTTCAAGTGCAACGATTATTAACCATGTACAGTAGATGGTGGAGACCATTTCACTCCGAGACAAGCTGTGTCAAAGCCCAACACATAGCCAGCAACACGGACTGTTTAGGAGTGTGTCCACACGACCAGGAGAGACTAGATGGGTCGGGGAGGTCACTGAGTGGGAATTACTTCTGGCGAAACAATCTAGAAGGAATGACCGGAAGATGATTTAGGTCATACAAATGGGCTTACATTCAAGACTTAAAATACTTTTTTTTTTCTTCATATGAGTGTAAGCTTTACAGTTGCAAGTTTTTGGAATTGCAAATTGACCAGTGCTGAGATTGGACTGTAAAGGCCTGGCCCATGCCCTTGTTGAAATTGAGGGTTCTGGTGTGGGATAACTATGCGCCTGAGAAATTCTAAATGCTGCACCATTTCATCTGGCGTGTTGTTAAATAACAGTATTAAACTTGTGGGGGGCGGTAGGAGTTGGTGATTTAGTGTAGCACACTCCATATTTCACTCTTGGCTGCTGCAACCTACCGCATGGTTCCCTATCACCTTGTCTACATGGAAATGAGATAGGCGATGTATTCCCATAATGTGTTTTGTGATCCCTGCCAATTCAGAGATCACAACACAGCCCCTAATCACCTTGATTACTTCCCCCAGACACACTCATCAATCTCCTCTTTCTCTCTCTCTCTCTCTCCCTGCTCTCAACCCTTGTCTCACTTGGAGCAAAGGATCAAGCATGTACTGTATGTTATAAAACGATATATATTGCCTTTTTTTAAAGATGTAGAAACATCAAATCAGTCATGATTCAACGTATTGTTCAGCAGATGCTCTGCAACGTCGGCGTTCTTAAACCTAGAGATCTCACGTTATACGTTAAATTTAAATGTGATACCCTCCTGCGCAGTGATGTTGTGACTAGTTTCCTCACACTCTTGACGGGGTCCGCGCTGCCCGACTACCATGGCTGTTGAGTCCATTCATCTGCTCGTTCGGGCACCTGTTAATGATGGCGGACATGGTTATCTAAACTCAGCACTGTATCCATTCTCTGATGATGATATTGATGATGATGATGATGATGATGATGCTGGCACATCGGTCGGGAGGTACTTCTAATATAACATTCTGTCTGTTCAGGCTCTGATCAAGCTCCTTCATATGCTGTAAAGCATCAACTTGTCAGAGAGGTGATCCTTATCCTCATAGCAGAGAGAAAAAGTGAAGGTGGCATCCTTTGACACTCGCCCACATGACATGAGACTGTCCTCGCCATCTCCTCATACCTCCCTTACATTCTACACAGGCTGGAGCAGCCCCAGTGTCATGATTATCTTTACCCAGCTCCCTTTGCGTTCAGGTTTCCTTTTATTATTATTCTTTTTTTGTTCCTCTAGCATGAAAGCCTGATTGGATCACAGCAGGTTATAATTCGGAGTTGCTGTAACACAGCGGCAGTACAAGTGGAGTTCTGTCATGAGTACAAATGACTCTATATCATATGGGCTACAGGCACCGCTAGACGTTTCGTCGAAGGGGAGTACGGAAGTAGCTCAGGCGAGAATATTGGTGAAACAATGCTGCTTCACTGCATAGGTGAAGGCTGTGAATTATGGGTTGTTTACACTAACATCATGTGACTATATTCCAAACAAAGACGGCTCCACAGTGTGTAAACAGAGCATGTATTGCAGCTGTGTGGGGTGGGGGCTTGTTCTCATCGAAGACAACAAGAAGCATATTGAAATTACCTTTTGTAAATTGCCCAATTATGACATATTTCCTTTGTTCCAGTTGCTGTGATTGTGAAATCACAATGGCAGACGTAAGCCTCGTCTGTTAATTGACCAAACAACCATTGCAGTAATCATGGTGAAATAGAACAATTTAACTGAATGTTTACTGACAGGAATGCAAAACGGCCGTGGTAAAATCATCTACATGACCAAAAGCATGTGGATCCGCAATGGTCTCGGGTTGTTTTTTCTCATGGTTCGGGCGAGGCCCCTCGGATCCAGTGAAGGGACATCTTCATACATACAATGACATTCTAGATGATTCTGTGCTTCCAACTTTGTGGCAACGGTTTGGGGAAGGCTCTCTCCCGTTTCACTGGCCTGTTTGTCCACATCGGTACGGAAGAACTGGGCTGGCCGGCACAGAGCCCTGACCTCACCCCCATCGAGTACCTTTGGGATGAACTGGAATGCCGAGTGCGAGCCAGGCCTAATCGCAGCAGTGTTCCGACACGTAGTGGAAAGCCTTCCCAGAAGAGTGGAGGATGTTATAGCAGCAAAGGAGGGGGGGGGATCAACTCCATGTTAATGGCCATGATTTTGGAATGAGACAACCCTGATCTCACGGCAGTTCGTGTCCCTGTCACGTCATGTCATCTATTGATTTTGTATCCCTGACATGATTTTTTTCAATTTTTTTCCGTGACAGAGGCTCGACCTGGAGATGCTACAGTGGTAGGCGAGTGCTTTTACCTCTACAATACCCAGACATACTTTTGTGACAACCTCACCCTAACCATACCACCCTAACCATAACCCTGACCTCCACTACCTTAATTTTAACCATAAAGTGGACGTTATTACCATAACCGTTAACCTAACCTTAACCTAACCTGAAACCTAACCGTAACCATAATGTGGGTGCTTGGGCAGTCCCCCACCACTGTAGCTACACAGATTCGAGCCCCGTAACTGGTGTGTTTTTTTTTT
>OMKL01120938.1:17909-34602 GCA_900302295.1 Parasudis fraserbrunneri
TAACCATTATTGCTGTATACATACGCGCGCGCACACTCTCTCTCACACACACACACACACACACACACACACACACACACACACACACACACACACACACACACACACACACACACACACACACACACACACACACACACACACACACCATTTGGTAATGCCAATTTGCCATTGCATGCAATTTGCATCCCTGTTTAAGTCACAAGCAGCAGCTTTCTTAACAACTGACTTTAAATGGAAATTAACCATTAACCATTAAGGAATTAAGTCGCCACGGCTTGAGGGAAGGAGTGCTCAGGAAACCCCTGAATTTAATGTTTTGTTCTGGTAGCTGATTGTTACCATATGAAGTGCACTGAAGAGTCAAGTCAAGTTTATTTATATACCACATTTCATATGACTCAATGCACTTCAAGATAAAAACGAACAAAAAAAAAACATGACATCATACATGACAAAAACATATAAGATAAGAAGGTATTACAATAACAAGGAAATAAAATATATGAATGGAATACATTCTAAAATAAAGGTTTTACCCGTTAACCACATACTTTAAACCTAACTTAAATCTTGTGAAAAAAGTTTTTAGTCTGCTTTTAAAAGAAGACAGTCGTCGCAGACCTGAGCTCATGTGGTAGAGAACTCCAGAGAGTAGGACCATAACGACTGAAGGCACCATCAGCTGATTTAGACTGTATTCTAGGCATAGTGAGGAGACCTTCTCTTGATGACCTAAGGGATCTGTTCGGTGTCTACATAGCCATTCATAGATTTAAAAACAGTAAGAAGTGTTTTTAAAATCACAGGATGATCTATGTAGCTGTTCTACCGCATGGCTTATAGATTCTATTGCAATAGGCTTCACTCTCCAATGAGACACTAACTGGTAGGTGTGCATGGTGTAACACAAGTCTACGGTAACTCTGTGATCATTTGTCAGCCTTGCTGCCATTGACACACCATCTTTAGGTTTCATGCAGTGTTGACAACTTGTTTCTCATCATTATCTATTTTAAGATACAATCTGAGATGTGTGTGACATGCAAATGATGAATATGCTGAACCAGAATTCAAATATTCATACAAACAAAACCCACAAACTTATTGGCTGTTTCAGATTTGTCAAGAATGGGGATACCGTGATAAAGCTATACCTCATGTACAAGAATTCAGACCAGTTCTCACATTTCCCTGATTTACAAATGATAACTGACGTTTTATTCTGTGTGATATTTTATTTAAAAAACATTGATACTCAAAATGCATTATTTTAAGGTGACATTGGTTTTATGTTTGACAATATTTTCAAGAAAAACAAGACTAGGCAATCCTTGTTCAGTTAGATTCAGGACACAGCCAGTGGGTACTCATGGAAGTTAATTATGATAAATATAAACAAGTATGTGTATACAGTATAATAATAATAATAATAATAATAATAATATAATATATAGCTATAACTATAAGTTTTCCCTGACTGTATATGGCTAGGGACTGGAGTGTGTTTGTTTGTGTCTTCCTCTATACATGAATGGAGCGTGTAAGTGAGTGAGAGGTATTATGTCGAACTGTTTGAAGCTAAGAGATGTGTTTGTGCGTGTTGTGTGCTTGATCATTTTTCTACATAATCACAGTTGCTTTTTTTGTGTGTGAAAACAAACAAGCAAAAAACAACATAAGTATTAAAACAGTTGTATGTTTGTGTGTTTGCAGATGCCTGACATCCACCAGGTTAGTAAAGGGAGAGGGAGATGTTGCAGTGGGCCATGGAGCAGACCGTGGCAGAGCTCAGAGCTGGCAGGTGGAGTGCGAGACAGACAGCCAAGGTGTTCCGAGTCCCCACACCTCGCCTGTGTGACTGTTCTATTGGAAAGGTGGCTCTCATTAGCATTCGACAGAGCCCCCGTCTCGTCCCTGAGGATGAGAAGTCCTGGCGGAGTACCGCTTGTACTCCTGACGGAAGCCGCGGGTCCTGACCCACGCACTGGCCACCTACAACTTCTGCCACCCGAGTGAGCCCAACATCACCCATGGCCAGGTGGATCGACTTCCAGGAGAGACACCATCGACTGTGACCGCCGGGGCCAAGATCCGAGTTTACTCGTAGATCCGGGCAAGGTCAGGAGGAATATCACCAAAGCCACATCTGCTCACGGCGCAGGAGGTGACGGAGGTCACTGAAGAGGCAGAGGTCTGCGCCGCAGGAACCGAGACGGGAGCTCCGGCTAGGGCGGACGGAGAGCGGCGGTGGGCAGGAGACGGCGGGATTCCATCCCCAGAGACCAGGGTGAGGAGAGTGGCAGCTAGGACCCGGACTCCAAGGTCCACAGCATCCTGCTGTACCCCTGCGTGGTGGCTTCCTCCACAGCCACGGAACAGGAGTGCCCCCTGGGGCTCATCCCCCAGCCCCCTCTTCTTCCTCCCACAGTCTGCTGGCTGCCTGTGGCTACCATACTTGCTGTCACCGGCCTGCTCTGAGAAAGGAACCACCACCACCCATTAAGCTCCTCTCTCTCCACACTTCTTGGATGGCATTGATTTGTTTTTACTTAAATTAGGTGAGAGACAGTATTAGTTCAGCATTCGTTCATCTTGACATTGTATTTTTATAGTAATAAATATTGATGTTATATGTTGATTGCCATGTAGTGATGTTAGTATGCATCAACCCCCAACAACTCTTTTTCAGAGCCCACAGTCCCACTGTCATCCTGCGTCCGAGGGTCCCGCCCACCTCCTCTCTCACCATGGTATGTATTATCATGTTTTGTCTATTAGAAGATGATAATGTTATTCCATTCATAATGAATGAAACAACGTATTTGAATAAAATAAAATCATTTTGATTGTTTGGTTTTCTTTTGTCTTTCTTGTTACAGTTTCAATTATGAATTATTGCACCAATAAAATATGATAATCTGAATAGGAAACAAAACACTTCATCAGAACTCATTTATGGTACGTAACCTTGCTGTGCAGGCCTGTATGTGGCTTGGGTGCATTGTGGCAAAAACAAAATGCCCTTTCACTCAAAACTGAGCAACAAAGAGAACAGTTCTACTCACAGCCTCAGGCTAAGTCATTTTGGTTAAATAGTGGATACGGAAGTCAGAGGAATCCCTCAGCAGTCTGACCACCAGGAACAGCTGGGCTTTCTTCATCAGAGGAACCCAAAAGCTAAGGGTGCTATCTGGCCTTAAATCCTGGGTTATGATGCTTGCAGTCTTCACAACAGCACATGGTACAAAACTCACTAAACACAAACGTTAACAAAAGTTAACTAGCCTGTTAGCTACCATGCAGTGCTCCTTGCTAGCCAGCAATTGGCTCGGAGAATCACGAATCTTTCTGAACAGAATTTCTCTCTATGCACACAAAAGCCAAATGTATGGTCTGGCGTGTGTGTCCGTTCTGTGCACCACCTTGCGCACACACAAATCATTCATGATATTGCGCCAGGCTTGCATACAGTCGCTTTGTTTCTAGTCAACAAGGAAGCTGCTAGCTTGCTAATTTCAAAATTAGCCTTCAAAGTCTGTCAATTTTAAATGACAAACACCAAGCCCCCTGTTCAATTTCTTTACAAAAAGCTTTGCTGCAAGGATAATGAGCTAGCTAAACAGGTTTGAGCATGTAGGTGCATGATGATCTTTTTCTAAATAATTAAGCATTTTGTCCCTCCTCTTATGATCTTTCAAGATTGGATAATACACGTGGTGGTAAAGTTCATTTGCCTTACCAGCCTCCACTGAAACAGATTCATCTTTGTTTTATTGATAAAACAGATTCTGGTGAGTAATTCTAGTGATTTCACAGGGAAATCCCACCTCATTGTTCTCAAGCCCAACCATTACCTCGGCGGCGTCTGCGGTGCTTGGCACATCGTTACATTTCTTCGGGAGGTGCGTGGCACGTTGAGAGCCTTCTCTACAACCTCTGCGAGCGCCACAGATATCCTCTGTACTATCCGTTTCTGCAGAAGTAAAAAAAATTAAGCTTAAAAACATCATTGGCTTCATTTTGTTTGCTAATTTATTATTTCCAATGAGTGTTCTCGTTACTCTCGCATCTCTCTCTCCTCTCTCTTTCCCTCACTCGCTTGTGCGCCCCATGACCAGTCAGTCACAATGTGTTATTTTGTCAGTCTAAGTACAGGTAACCAATCACTATTTAGAAAAAATAATATAGGCTGTTCTCTACACCTGTAAGTACATTTAGTCTAACTTGATTACTAAATAAACTTTATTTATTAGAACAGGGGCTAATGGCATGAACTGATACATATTATTTCACTGGGCTACACCTGTTTTGAATTTATTATTATTATTATTACTATTAACATGAACTATCATTCAAGGTAACAAGAAAACTCACAAACAACAAAAATCCACTTTTATAGCTCCATCTGTAATTAAAACGCACACTTTTATCATGTTCTTCTGATGAATTTCATCAAATGTGCTACCATGGAAATGGCCAATACTCAATACAATAATAGTGGTATTTTAATCTTAATTGTACAATTGCCATTCTATTGTGGACTGTCTTATCACATAATGTGTGCATTCTCTAAAGATCTTATCGGAAAACGTACATCACAATGATGCCGGATTGGAACTTTGGACCTTATCTAACTGGCTCAAATAACTGGCTTATGCTTAAGGTCCCACGAGCATATTCTAAGTCAGCTTTTAATATTAGTGCTCCGAACACTGGAATGATCTTCAACACACCCTGATGATTGATCTCTCTCATAACCTATAGCACCATAATCACAGACCACTCTGTTTCAATATGTAACTGTTTTAACTGATTATTTATTTATTTATTTATTTATTTATTTATTTATTTATTTATTTATTTATTTATTTATCTTCTGTATTGTCTTGTTTATCTTAACATGCATACAGAGAATATCTCACCAGGAAACAGATTTTTTAAGTCTGTGAGGCCATGTCAATGAGACAACAAAATGTAATCTGCTATTCCATCATCATCACATTTTAACATTGTCTCTAAAACTCGACGTCATTGTAAATGAGGGCAACCTCAATGATCTACCGTGATTTAAATAAAGGTTTGATTGAATTGTTGAGTGCATAGTAGGCTATGGTACGGCACATTGTTCCCACACCCCTCACAACCTCACAGCTGAGGGCACGGGATGAGTTGGAGCCCATGCCTCCAGAAACATCATCCCATACACTGAAGTATAGTGGTGGCAGTATCATGCTGTGCTTTTTCATCAGCAGGGGAAAAAGACCAAAGCAACAGTGGGTTCTGATCTCAATCCCATTGAGAATTCATTCATTCATTCAAACCTTTATTTATTCTCGAATGGACAGTTGAGGGTCTGAATATGTTTGCAAGGCACTTGTATTATGTTATCATACAGAGAATATCTCACCAGGAAACTCACTTTTTAAGTCTGTGAGGCCATGTCAGTGAGGACAAAGAAATTACAACTTTATACTTGTATATCTGCTATTCCATCATCATAATTCTCCTGTGTTGAGAGATTTGAAATAGTAGGAAGAACGTTGACCTAGCCTTATTTCTCCTGTAAGAAGGGAGCTAACAGCGTAGAAGAGGTTGTCCTAGCCTACATCAGACTAGGATGTATGAAAATCAGCTGTTCTGATTGACTTATGCATAACATTCTCATTACATGTTTTGCCAAACAATATGGCACAATGCCACAGCTCATTGGCCACAGTTGCTATTTGATCACAGTGACCTGTTGTTTGTGTCTGTGATCAAAGAATATGAATAGCAAGTCTCTCAGATGGCGGCTTGAAAGAGTACTAGCAAGTTTGCAAAGGATATTTAACTGTTCTATGACAATGTGAGAACAAGGTAGGTTTGTTTGCCTGGGCATCTTCTCATCATCTGCCTCAAGTTTTGTTTTGTGTTTTTTTTTTTTTTTTTTTTTTTTTTTTTTTTGGCAAGTGCACACAAATAATTTAAGTAACAAAGAGGAGGGATGATCGATGCTCCCTTATTGACAGCTGGCCTGATAGCCTGGATAATTTGCATCCAACTGACCTTTTTGAGAGAGCAAATTGCAGAGCAACGAGTCTGTGCAGATATTGACACTCCATGAGACTAATTATCAGCTATATCATATGGCTTCAAACTGATCATTTATCAAAATGTTATTTTTGAGACCAAAGGTGATGAAAGAATCTTTCTCAGTGTATATTTAATGCGTGAGATTAGAGGAGTGATAGCAGGGGGTTTAATGAATACATACAGGCATTAAAATTACATTAAAATTAAAATAAGAAGCTATTCAAAGCTGCACGATGGGTGCATGATGCATGCTGTATGAATAACATGAATTTCTTTGCAAAATATACTACAGTAGTCTATTACCTTTGAAAGGAAATGGAAATTTAAGACCTTTATAGATGATAATGTTGATGAAAGGGTCTAAATTGATCAGACATGTATTTCACCATATCACAAATCTGTCTCAGAATGATAACAATATGAACCATCTTACAGATCAAAACGTTGACTCAAAAAAGAGAATAGAATAATTTATTGGGAGCTTTACAGTGTGCAGACCTCACTCCTTTGTACCCTGCAATGTAAATTCTTTGTCTTACATCTGAATAACTTTGCCTGGATGTGTGCACACTTGGTCCCTCTTCAACAATTTGAATTATCACAACTAACAAGCCACCCATAGGTTTAGCAAGTAGGATGCACTAATTATCTCAGTCGGCAGCCAGGTGGGGATCATGTGTTTGGTCATGTGTGTTTGTGTCCGCAGCTAATCTCGCATACTGGGCTCATCAGCCTAATATTTGTTTTGCATGCTGACAGCAGGCCAAGGACCTGAATTCTTGAATATCTTTCAAATCAAGTATTTTATTTGAATTAATTTCCATCATTGTCCACTGAAATAGATATTCAGTATAAAGTTAAGTTACACCTTTTGAATGGAAGAGGGCGATACTACACAGGTTCACTGCTCAGAGCCTCCGGTCATCAGCTCTGTGGCACCGGTTTACAACATGGAAATGCCATAGTGAACCTATTGTCATTGATATACCTACAGCATGCATTACAGGTCCCATATTATACTGTTTTTCAACAAGTTAATATAGGTATTTGAGTTCCCCAAAACATGTCTTTGAAGTTTTTTGCTGAAAATACCACTCAGATTATGCATTCTAGCATGGCTTTACACCCCTCTGTTTCAGTCATGTTCAAAACGAGCTTTTTCTGTGTCTGTAGCTTTAAACGCCTGACATCCAACAACTGTGTAGCATTTCCTCAACATCTTTTTCTGTGTTGTTGATAGCTTTTGCTATGAGGTTGGACAGTGGGCAATGCTGAGGGGCAGCATTGTTCCTTACTGACGTCACTTTAGGGAACTCCAAACGGCTTGAATTACAGACACAGTTTCTGAATACGGGCGGTGTGCCTTTCTCTCTGGACTGAGCATTTTGATACTTTCACAGTATTTATATAGCACTTATTCCTGCTTTATAAGCAGGAAAGAAATGGAAATTTTGCTTTCTACAATATGTCCCCCCCCCCCAGCGAGTCTCTTAGTTACATCAATATTGTGCTGTCAGAAAAGTCTTATGTTTGCAGGTTAAGTATTTAATGTTTGCTACTGCAAACATAGGCCATCGTCATCTTATCATTCAGGAAATGCTCACGTGAAACCTAGCTCTATGCGTGAAACATGATTTCCACTGCTGTGATGGCTTTCAAATGTAGACAGGCAAAAAACACAATTTACCTCATTTCAGTCGCTGTGTTTCCATCCAATTGTAAAGCGAATTTTAAGCAAACTTTTGAAATGTCGCAAAAAAAAAAAATTGAATGCAAATTAGGTGCATTTCCATCAGTTGGGTTGAGGCGAATAAACATTCTACCTGAACACGGAACAAGCTTGGCTTTCTAGAATTGACTACTATTGGGCAGGTTCTTTTATGTCAGCTCATATGCAACCATATTTCTTGCTTTCTGAAGCAAGATGAAGACAGAGAAGTGCAGGCTAATATTCTGATGTATGAACCATTGTGTGTTTCTTAAGAGTGACTGGGAGCAATTGTAACAGGGGCGATGTAATTTTCATATTATTAACTACCTAAAGGTATCATGCCATGAGATATAGGAACGGTATGTTAGATCCCTGTGGTTTATATGGCTATAACAATATTACAATGAATATATTACATTTGCTCCATTATGCATAACAATAGCAGCAGCGCATCTGACAGTTCTGGGGAAGTTGTGATGGAGATCATTTACACACAGCCTTTTGGTGCATAATTTCAGAAAGTTTAAACCCAGTTGAGTTTTTGTGCAATGTAATCGGACCAAACAGCTGAGCAGATGGAAGCCTTTATCGTCTACTTCATTATTTATTCAACAAATGCGTTTCCATCGCATATTTAGTGCATGAACTCTTTATTGACATTTCCAAAATCCACCTCAAGCAAGTGTAAAAACTTTTTTGCATAGTTGAGGAAGTTTTACTGAATTTTGGTGTTTCTATCAAGCTTTTCTAATGCGATACTTCAAATATGCGCATAAAAACACGTTGATGGAAACACAGCTGTGTTTCGCCCCTCTTTTAATCCTCTCTCCCGCTGTGCTCCATTGTCATGTCTCCCATTAATGTTTCATAACATACAGTATTTCAGAGCAAGTTCGCTTTGGTTTTGTCTGCATCAGTCATCTGGACTCGTGGGAATTGCCATTGCATTGTGTGGTCTGTTGCACGTTCCTGTTCAATGTGAGGATCAATATGGCAAAAGAGTATGCAGGGAACATTGATCTGTTTATTTAACCATGATCACGAGGATCTGATCAGAGAAAGTTGTCCTTCATTTTCCAGTATAGTTAACTTCTTGAATTTCGTATTCTCTATTCTCTAATTTTATTTTATCTTCAACACTTGTTGGAGTATTACTTAATGGTGTGTGATATATGTGACTTAAGTGATTATGTGATTTATGTGATTCATGATCTATGTGAGCAAACTGTGCACCGAATTTCCCCACGGGATAATAAAGTATTTCAATTCAATTAAATTCAACACTGGAATGCCTGATTAAGACCTTTTTATGTCTCATTGTGGCCTCAGCTTGCATTTCTGATGGGAACCAAAGTAGGCCAATGCCATAAACTATGGAACCAGAGAAACACCTTGAGAATGCAGTCACAATCTAACAGATATGCATCATAGAAATTACAAAGATATATGTAGCGCAGTATTAATATTTATGTAATAAATTGTTAATAAACTCTGTGTTACTAAAATTTTTCACTGTGCTACATTCCTTTGTGTGTTCCTACATGTTTTCATTTAGGAGCACATGTACTCTTTGAGGGTGAAAAGTAGGGCTGTCAAGCGATTAAAAAAAATCTAATTAATTACAAGCTTTGTAATTAATTAATATAAATTAAGTGCATCTAATCGCATATATCAATATTTGCTGTGAGAAGCATTTGAAAATATTTTTCAGTTCAAATGGATTTTGGTAGATGAGTGAATCAATGAATAATAGACATTCTAAACTTTAAAGGTCAACATCTCTTTTATTTCCCATACATTCAGAACATTTATTTCACTGTTATGCAATAATGGCCACAATTACTATACTATAGCTTAGTAGCATCATCACAAGGTGCAGTACAGGGGCCCTCGAGGGACTCTTTACCAACACTGCAGAATTACAGCACTAATTTCATTCAGTCTATCAATCCAACTTCCACAATACATGAAGACTGAAACCATAACCAAAGAAAGATATGTTTGGAATCCACCATTTTTCACCATGTTATAAAAACAAAAACCTTACTGGCAGGTTATAGACATAATACCAGCAGGTAAAGCCAATAGCAGGATGGTCTTCTTCTTCTTTGCTGGCTCCTCTGAGGGCTCTGGAGTAGCTCTGCTGGTTTCTTCTTGCAGTAGAGCCTCAAGGCTGGTCCACACCTCTTCTCTCTCTCCTCGTGATAGATACTTGAAGTCCTTGAAACGTGGGTCGAGTGCTGAAGCCATCTTGAGCCATCCATTATTGATGTTAGCTTGCCATTCGGATAGGTCCTTCTTAAAGTCAGTCTTGAACCTCTCCACGTAGGCTGGGTCCTCATCCGGGACCTCCATGATGCAGTACAGATGGCAGAGAGCAGGCAACACCACAGCAATAGACATAAGTCTCACCCCCATGGTGCAGGGCAGGTGGCAGAGAGCAGGCAACACCTCCGAGCATGAGACATAATTCTCACCCCCACGGAGCTCAGCCACATATCTACAGTGAATGATAAGAGATTCATACAGTAAGTTTATTATATGAGAGTGATATCAGTACATCAGAACATTTCATTAAGGAAAAGCTATTTAATTTATACTGCATCAATTCAGTCAATTCAAAAAGCTTTGCAAAAAAAAAAAAAAAAAGACAAGTAAATCCCATTTAATAAAACAACTGTTCCTGATGTGGGTGTGTGGAAGCTTTTCCCTGCATGGTTCAAGGAGGGTCTCCAGCCTCTGCAGTTTGTCCCACTCAGATGTCAACATGCTTCTGTCGGCCCAGAGTAGCCTTTACAGCCTCCTGGTTCTTCAGGAGATGAGAGATCATGGTGAGTGAAGAGTTCCATCTTGTTGAAACATTCTGTATCAGTTGCTCTCTCTGTTGCCCAAGTTCTATTTGCTGCTGGTGTAGTTCCCCCTTATTGGCAGGACTGTGTTTAAAATGTCCCACTACCTTGCACCAACGTATCGTTATCAAACCCGCTGTCACCAGGGCAAACGGTGATGGTTCTCTGTAACATGTGAGCAACACAAGGCATGTGCTCAAATGGAAGCTTTCTCGCTGCAGCTACCATGTTCTGAGCACTGTCCGTTCCGACAGTGGGCGACCTTACGGCACGGTGGCGTAGTGGTTAGCACTGTTGCCTCACAGCAAGAAGGTCCTGGGTTCAAACCCCGGTGGG
This sequence comes from Parasudis fraserbrunneri, assembly GCA_900302295.1. Lineage (NCBI taxonomy): Eukaryota > Metazoa > Chordata > Actinopteri > Aulopiformes > Chlorophthalmidae > Parasudis > Parasudis fraserbrunneri. Next base: position 28,881 of record OMKL01120938.1, read on the forward strand.
GGGCCTTTCTGTGTGGAGTTTGTATGTCCTCCCCGTGTTTGCGTGGGTTTCCTCTGGGTCCTCCAGTTTCCCCCACACCATAATAAAGACATGTATGCTAGGTTGTTGTGTGTGTGTGTATACTCCTACCATCGCCCTTGACTAGAGGTACTGGCATTACAACTGGACATGGTCCCCGGGCGCCGCACTGTGGCTGCCCACTGCTCCTTAGGATGGGTCAAATGCAGAGAACACATTTCAGTTGCCTTGTGTAATTGACAAATAAAGTAACCTTATATTGAACTCCCACAGACGGAAGCTGTTCGGCCCAAGCAACAGCAAAGTGCCTGGTGGCCGTCTTCAGCATGGTTAATGCAAATGACTGAAGTTTCCACTCACTGTAAGTGGTGCGTGCAGTCACACCGAGGTAACTGTGATTGCTTACCGGGGTCCAATGATCCCCAGTCAGGGCAACATATTCGACTTCTGCCAGCACATCCTCTTTTGCTCTCTTTTCTGTGTCGTAAAGCTGGTGGAATTTGGACACAATCGTATTTCTCGATCGTTAACCCCCTGTCCTCTACCACTGAAATTGGCCTGCGGTCCATTGCAATCCATTTAGCAATTGAGTTGGTTAATCTGTCACAGGTAGACGCACTCATTTGGTGTCTGAACGCCTGTTTGAGTGTGGCTTGACGAGGCCGGTTGTTCACAGTAACATCGGGGGCTGTGCTAGGTCTGACTTTTTGCAGTTCCATCTGGGCATTTTTCTTAAAAAAATGTACATTTTCCATTCACGGCTTCCATCATGTTTACAAAGCTACTGTCATGGTTGTATTTATGTTCAAATTGCGCAAAGTGAAGCTGTACAATTGCAACAACAGTGACATATGGTGTTAGAGCGAAATTAATCTGCGTTCATTTTTTTTTTTTTTGAGGCGTCAGTTCTTTTTAAGCGTCATTGTTTTCGACATGTTGTTTTTTCTATAATTAATTAATAGAAGTTATTTTGACAGCCCTGGAAAAAAGTTAGTGTACAGGGCGGGTCCCCTGACCCAGAGGAATATTCTGAGGATATGAGCACGTTTTCTGTTTCAGACCTAAGAACACTGTGTAGAATAAAGCTCATTTGGATAGAAAAAGTCAAACATTCTGCAGGTCCGCAAAATCAGTCTCTAGTGCATTGTCAACATAGCAGCTCCACTTTATACCTGATGGAGGCACACTGAACAAACGGTCTGACTGGATATTCAGTCTAGTTAGAGTAGATAATAGCTACATTGTTTTGTACATAGCCACTGTTGTTTCTTCCAACATGGAGGAAAAATGAGCATTCTAAACATTCTGCGACAGACCTCTATTGACTCCAGAATATAGGCATGCCGTGCCTGGTGGAGATTTGCTCTTTACTGAACGCACTCTTCTAGTTAATTAATGTGTGTTGATGTTTTCAGAACAAAACGTTGACAACTTCTGTAGTCACTGCCCTCAAATGATCCAAAGCAGATTCCTTTGGTTTCCCTTTGAAAATAATGAATAAATCATTGGTGATTATTAAATATGTTATCAAGCCCTGCTTTATTAGCTGATTACTTACATGCAGGTTTGATTAGTGTCAGCTGCATTCCAGGCGGTGTTTTATTCTAATGCTTCTGCCTGTTCGAATCACTGTCAAGCTGCTGTGGTGGAAAGTCAATTACTGTGTAAGCCACCTTACTTCCCAAAGCTCGTTTGGCACTGTTTTCCCTTTTGCACAAGCCTGCATCTCAGTGCCATGAAATCTGAAGTGTGCCTCCACAGTTCTTAAAACACAAATTGTGGAGCATTTGACTGCTGGAAAAAAGTGCTTTATAATGTGCATAAAATCGTTGAATTATAGCCCGACTCTGGGGACAAAGAGGATTTGTGAATTTATCATGAACCTTTCCATTGCCTTGAATATTCCCGAGGTGAAGAAGAATCCATTTTAATGTCCAAAAATTCCACAAAAGAGGTTGGAATGCCTCTGTTGCATGCATGTTCAGAGACATGAAAAGAGTGAATACTGTGAGAACAGGATGTTATTTATTTATTTTGCTTTTATTATGTAGTGTGAAAGGATGTCCTCCACAAACTGAAAAAACCCCCAACAACAACCACACTGTATATTCCTTGCGAAGACAAGAATGGGCAGGATTTGTGAAGTTGTCATGAAACTATTCATAGCCACGTCCATCCATACAGGAGACGATGGCTGCCGCCTGCCATCAGGTTCACAGATGTGAACAGACTGAACACTGATACAATGGAAACAGAAGTATTTCAGTTTGTGGAGATTAAAGGATGTGCTCATCACCACCACCACCACCACCACCACCACTACCACCAACACAGCAACAACAACAACAACAACAGAACTCCCAGTAGGCTATAGTCAGAGACTTTTAAATGGGCTGATCTCTGGTTTTCACGTGGTCTCTTTTGTTCCATATCCACAAATAACTGAAACCAGCTTGTGGTTAAATCAAACATGTTAATAAGCAGTAAGGGATCCGGTCCTACTTCCAGATGAGCTCTCCCTCAGTAGCTAATTAAAAAGGCATCTTTTTGATCTTATAATAAACCTGCTGCCGTGGTAAACAGGATGACAATGACACAATGCTGTATTTTTGCATTTCAAAAGAAGATTTTTTTTTTTACTATATCTTACTTTTTATTAAATTGTCTTGTTTAGTAGCTTGGGTGTAGTGATTTGTTGTAAGTCACATTAAGAAAGAAGTAATTGTAAGAAGAAATTACGACTAAGCTAGAATGAGAAGATCTGTCATCTCAAACTCTACAACCAGACCACATTGGGCAATTCAAAGCTGTAACAGTCCTATGTTTATCGAACAATATTTCTCATAGTTCACGGCCTTGTGTGAAGGAGGCTCTATACAACAATCAAGAAGGCGAACTTGGTGTGTGATTGCATGTTGTGAGTTTGGGCAAATATGAGCAAAAATAAGTGCATCAGGAAATTGTACAGTAGCTATGACATTTTCTTCGGCCCAGATATATGCACTAGCAATTTGGGACGCTGTTGCAGCTGGGGCCAAGTCCGAAGCTATCTAGAAGTAGCCTATTGAGCACTATCCTCCTAGCCTACCGATGTTCAGGTTTCTTCAGTGCTATCATGCATTTTCCAACTTAAAAACCCCCCACTGGTCTTCCAATGTGCCTCCCATCAATGTGATTGCATCATAAAGAACTGGATTTTAAAGCCTATTGAAGCATCATTAGATTAATTCTATAGCTCACTAGCTATGGAATGTAGACATCTCACCCTATATAAGCCCTGAGAAACATCCAGATTACCTCAGCTGACTCTATGGGATGAACCCCTATGTGTTTTGAAAGAACTGAAAGAAGATACTTTTTGAATTGAATTGAATTGAAATACTTTATTATCCCGTAGGGAAATTCGGTAAAGCTTTGGCTTTGGTGAGTATAACAGTAGGCTAATATCAATCATTTTACTTTAGGAAATAGCAAACAAGGTAAGGTACCATAATAAGCTGCAACCATCATTTTCTGTAAGGGGTTTTGCATAATATAAACATGCTGATTATAGTTAGCTGCACATAAATCTAAAGCTTTTTGAGTCTGCTTTACAACTAAACAGTCATTGCATAATAGCCTACATCACGTTCCTTATAAAGTCATTAGCAGAGGCAATACAAATCTGCCTTAAAAGACCTATGTGTTTATGCATTTAATAATTTATTAGTTAGACATTAGTTACACATTTATAGGTAGCTAAACCTAGGTGGAAACGCACAAGTTGATTAGTTAAAACAGAAAGCACAGGTCCAACCCTAATAAACGTTCCACTAGATGTAGCCAGGTAGGAACCAAAATAATGAGGGGACAGAACACAAGCTGACCCTAAACTATACAGTATGTAAATAAATGCAATTATTATTACTTCTAAATGAACATAAAATGCACATGCATAATACAATTGCACATGCATAATACAATTGTAATACTCCTTACAAAAATAGAACTTAAATAAATTCCCATAAACTAAGGCCACAGTATAATCACTATTTTCTCTAATTAGACTAAGGTGTACAACAAAAATCTGTTAATTTCTCATCACTCTCTGATGGGATTATAATTTGAGACACTAAAACCATCACAAATCCTCACCAGTCAGTCATTATGGGGCAAAGTGACACCACATTACTTTCATTCCTCCCCTGTCTCTGTCAATTTTACACTGGCTAGCACAAAAGATATAGGCTATCATGACAAATTAAACCTTCACTGATACTTAGCTTATGGATAAGTCTAACAGATGATACACATTTACAATCTTCAACAAATAAACATGACCTTAAAAACAGAAAACACTTCCGTTTTGTATTTGTATTTGTATTTTTTGTATTATTCTTTTTTTAAATCTGTTTTTCTACTGTAACTCTGACAAATCTGATGATCTGGCTGATTTTCGGCTGCGGACTCAATGGTGGGGTGTATATCATGTGAGCTTCATGGCATGTTCCAGACCTTTGTGTTACAAGAGAAAAAGTCTGTGTTGCAACCGCCCCCCTGATATTTTTGCAACGGTTCTCCTAATCATTTGAATAGTTACAAATTTAGCTTGACGTAGGTGGAAACTTACAAGTAATCAGTTAATTAGTTACAAAAGTAATCAATTGTTTAGTTACACATTTACACACACATTTGTTGTACTTGTTATGTTGACTGCATGATCTTGTGAGGGTCTGAATGAAGACGCGTCTTTTAACGTTCATATATTTTCCCTGCTCTCACCCTCCCGCCTCAGCTATGGAATCTCTGGAACAGAAACCCTCAGGAGAGGAATCCTCGGGAGAGAGATCATTATACGGAGACTGGCAGTTAGCTAGCGTATAATCCAGGGTGACTTCTTGTCCAGTGGCTCATGTCACTATGAGGTGCAGGCCATTCTGGGACGAGTACAATTACAATGTTGTGGTGTTGGCTATCTAACAGCTCAGGTTCAATATCTGAACTGGCAGGAAAATGTTGGTATGGGAAAGTGAATGAATAACGCTCTCTCTCATCCCTCAGGTGTCAGAATATAGGCACAGAGGAGACGGTGGCCATAAAAGGTAGCATCGTGAATATAAACATCTAGCTATAAATTCTCTCATGTTTCCATCGGGTGTCTGTGCTGGAAAAACTCTGGAGTCTCGATCCAGACTAGTCCCACATTGTAAAATGGTCCCACTGGTTCCTCTACTTCACCTAGTTGAGCTGTTCAGTAGCCAACACCACAACACTGTAACTGTACTAGTAAGCTTCTGTAACAGAGTTTATTTGTGATTCCACTTGCCATGGTAATTATTAACCAATGGAATAGCTTTTCCTTGTTTTTATGGATTCCTATTGGCTGGTGGGCGTTTCCTCTTAACATATACGCCAGTGTCCGTGTTAGAGCGGTATCAGTACATGAGGAATGAGCCCGTGGTAGGTTTATATACACCCAGAGTTAAGAACACGTGTTTCATAAATGTTAAACTCTCACTATTAAGTTGAATTACTAATGTAAGCATGTTGAAATGAAACTACAGAATGTAGCGACCGTATGGTACATGTTTTAAAGTGCTAATCTAGTTAGATTGTGTCGAAAATGCATAGAACTAGCTATCATACTAGTGTGCTAATCATTCCTAATCCTTCTGTAGTGAGCGGTGTCTGGGTGTGTGTGTTGAGCCTACCCACATGACTGACC
>OMKL01120940.1:0-11127 GCA_900302295.1 Parasudis fraserbrunneri
ACACACACACATACACACACAGACACAGACCACTACCCCTTACCTAGGGTCGGTCACACACACACACACACACACACACACACACACACACACACACACACACACACACACACACACACACACACACACACACACACACACAAACACACACACACACACACACACACACACGCATTAAGACTGCCTCAGGTGCACACGCATGCATGTGCACACGCATGCATATACACATACACACTCACACAGACATATAAAGACTACCTCAGGTAAACATGCACATGAGCATGTAGGCACACAAGCACGCACACACACAGATGCGCACGCACATGTCAGCTTCAACTCACCCTAATTCTTTTGACCATGAAGCTGATGTTGCGGATACCAAGGAAGTCTGTGGTCTGGTAAATGGCATCGATAGCCTTCACATGGCTGGAGATCTGCGGAGAAAAATACTATGGATTAGCAGCATCGCACATAAGGCAGGTCAATCACATCCTGGCAGTGCAGCCATGATGACACAGATTCATCTGATCTGCATAAATAATCCCTCTAATTGCAGAGCCCTCGTCAGTTCAGAGTGAAGCTGTGGGAGATGTGCTCACCAACGTTTTTACCTGGAAAATGAATTGACATCTCTATAATGCTCATATGCTCGCAGCTATATATCCCTCACATAATATACGCCGTTTCTATCCCTGCCCAGAGAAGAGACACAATATGCCGCAAAAATGCATGTCATTGGATGAAATGTAAACAACTTCTGGAGACACTTGTCATAGCTGGAGGTGACGTCTGTCATCATTTGATTGCTTGCCAATAAATTGAATGGTCTTGAAACATTCTGTTCACTTTTTATACTTGTAGCCCATGTCTTCCTTGCTTGCAGGTCCGTTTTAAAATGGAACAAGGACACACAGCGTCATGAATGCGAAGATTACAGAGAGCACATCGCCTGCGAGCCACCACTAGAGGCAGAGTGGCTAACTGTGAGTGAGTGAGTGAGTGGGTGAGTGAGTGGGTGAGTGAATGAGTGAGTGAGTGAGTGAGTGAGTGAGTGAGTGAGTGAGTGAGTGAGTGAGTGAGTGAGTGAGTGAATCTGTGATTGAATCTGTGAGTGAGTTAGTGACATTGCCAGTCATAGCACCATAACGTCCTATCATGCTGGCAAACTCTGACGTTGCTTTGTAGCTTAGCCCTACGTCAGCTAGCCAGGAAGCTGTAACATTACAATGTATAAAAGACTATGATGGTATCTTCAGCAGTTACATAAGTGTCTCCTAAATTAATTTGCTTTCCTTCTTTGGCCTTGTATCTGCTGCTCTCAGCCTTTCCTCTACTAAATCATTAGCCTGTGGTGCTCATTGTTTTAGCCAGCCAGGACATTTACACTGCCAGCTGCATGAGGCCAACACCTACTCACACACAGACAAACATTAGACTTTTATAAGAAAATTATGAGCTGCTGCACTCAGATTTTCCCCTCACTGACTGAAGAGAGGTGTGTCTATGTGTGTGTGTGTGTGTGTGTGTGTGTGTGTGTGTGTGTGTGTGTGTGTGTGTGTGTGTGTGTGTGTGTGTGCGGAGGACGTTAGTGAATGAGTCATCTGGTGTGTTATTTGTGTGTTTAAATGAGCCGGCCAAGGTCGAGTGTCAACGTGTCCAGAATGTGGTAATGTATATGGGTGTGTACCTGAGCAATGACAGCCTCCCGTGTGCCGTAGTATTTGAAGAAGAGGTGGTCGGTCTGGATGAAGAGCTGGCACGTGTTCTTCTCTATCCCTGCTGCTCTCCTCTTCCTCAGGAGGACTGGACCATGGGAGTGCTCCTCCTCCAACACACTGTTTTCCTCCTGCACCAACAATCACAAACATTTTTGCAACAATTTTGCTTCAGTATGGGACCAAGTGGACCATACTACTCCATCTGTGGAGGATGTTGCTCACAAGCTGTCAAATGGTGCTATACCTCTCCTGAGCATCGGGCAGGTCAAAGCTAGACTCTGCGAAGTTAATGCGCGGAAGGCAGCCGGTCCTGACTGCACCACTTCTTTTTTTTTTTAAGTTTTAAAGACTTTTTATGAAGAACTGGCGCCTGTGTTATGTGATTTTTTTAAAACATGTATACAACACAATATTTTTCCAAACCAATGGAAAGAAGCTTTGGTCAGAGCTGTTCCCAAAAAAGCAAAGTCCAGCTTTCCAGCTGACTACTGTCAAATTTCATTAGTCAGCTATGTTGGCAAAGTATATGATGCCCTTCTGGAGGACACAATTTCCAAAATTGCTCCATCACAACATGGTTTTATGGCTAATAGATCAACTGTCACTGCTCTGATTCAGATCCTGCAACGCTGGCATGAAGCACTCAATAACAACCCCACAAAGGACATTTATGTTGTTTTTGTTGATTTTTTCTGTGCTTTTGACACAATAAAGCACTGTCAATTGCTTCATACGCTGGCTGACATGTTTGTCAGGTGCTCCCTTTGGCTTACTGTGGGGAGCTATCTGAGTGACAGAGAGCAAAGGGTGCAGTGGGGTTCCAGTGTGTCTGATCCCTGTGCAATACCAGCCGGTGTCCCCCAGGGGGGGCTAATGTCCCCACTGCTCTTTGTCATTTACATCAACAGCCTGGATTCACTTCTGCCTCCCTCTGTTATCCCAGTGAAACACGCAGATGACCTTACAATCATAGAGCTCCTGGTGGGGTCTCTACCTGGCCTGACTCAGAAGGCCTTGGATTCTGTGGTTGAATGGGGACAGGAGTTTTCACTGCCAATGAATGCAGCTAAGACCATGGATATGGTAATCAGTGCCAGGAGAGGGGACAACATCCCATCTCCTCCGTCTCCAACAAGTACTGGACAAAACATCAGTAGAGTCTCCACCTTTAAACTGTTCAGAGTTCAGATATCATCTGATTTGTCATGGGATACTCTCAAAGACATGGCCAAGGATCCATTTCCTCAGTGTTGCCAAAAGAGCTGGTCTCCCATGTGACGTTCTAAAACAAATATACCTGACTTTCATTCATCCAATCCATGAGTATGCCAGCCAAGTATGTGGTGGGCTGACAAAGGCCTCTCTGAGGAGCTGGAGAGGGTACAAAAACGATGCTGCAGGATCATCAGCATTCCGTCTTCATCTCTTCCATCACTAAATGAAAGGCATGATGAGGCCACCCTGTGCACCCTCCCCAACATACTCAAGGACAGTTCATCCCCCTGTATGGTTTCCTTCCTGCAGCCTCACCAACATACTCAAGGACAGTTCATCCCCCTGTATGGTTTCCTTCCTGCAGCCTCACCAACATACTCAAGGACAGTTCATCCCCCTGTATGGTTTCCTTCCTGCAGCCTCCCCAACATACTCAAGGATAGTTCATCCCCCTGTATGGTTTCCTTCCTGCAGCCTCACCAACATACTCAAGGATAGTTCATCCCCCTGTATGGTTTCCTTCCTGCAGCCTCACCAACATTCTCAAGGACAGTTCATCCTCCTGTTCAGTTTCCTTCCTGCAGCCTCAACACCCACCTACTCGCTTCGTCTGCACAGGGAATTCACAGTGCCCACAAGTAGAACCGACAGACATCAACTTTCCTTTATTCCTCGTGCTCTTAAATTGTTTTATAAATGACCTATTAATCTAGAGCAGAGGTGGGCAACCATGTCTTTTCGATCTACCAGTCGATTGCAAGGGGCCTCTTGAGTCGACCGCTGGACAAGTTGGACAACCCAGACAAAGACATCCATAGTTTTGTCAGTCATCCAATCACACTTGCTGGTTTAAACTTGAATCTCAGCGAATCCTTGTCCTGGGTGGCTCTTTGGCCCGCCTGTATTTTTCGCGGGCTTTCACTGGGCATTCTGTTTTGCATTCGCATGCTTAGCATTGCATCGTAAACAGCCCTGGGACTAGTATGCAGGTATCAACCAGGAGTGCAGGCTACGTCACAAAGTGATCAGACTGTTAAACCAGCATAGTTAAGGATGGGTAGGCTATAGGACAAGACACCAAGAGACAGCAACCTACCATTCTACAGAGAATGAGAAGGGGATTCTTTTTTCATCATATTGAACATTATTTTTACAGTCCTTGGAAGAAATGGAACACACTCATTTCTGGCAAAAGGACATCACAACTGATAAAATGAGAGACATCCTTTTATTCGTAATGGTGGACATAGCTCCTGTAGCGAGTTTTGTGCCCATATGATTGGATCAGTTTGAATGAACTCTCCGTAGTTCCGGCCTCCCTCCGCTGTGCTTAGCAGTCAATCGAGCAGTGAGGCAGAGAGGAGAAACAGAGAGAAGCAGACATGCAGTGAGAGCAAGGCGCCTGAATATTAAATAATTAATATACATTTTGAATTCAATCACATCATTACAGTTTGATCAGTTAACATTTTGCCAGGTTCGATTGATGGTTCGATATTCTGAAAAAATAAAGTGACAGCCCTAAAAGAGAATGAGGCGATGGAAAGAAAACAAGGAAAGAAAACAAGTTGCTAAGCCAGGACTAGTAGAACTATAAGAAGAGGGTGGAAGTAGCTCAGTACTGGGAGACAACACTACTTCTTACAACGCGTGGAAGCCATTTTCGACCATTTCTATGACGACACTGACTCATCCCCATCTTATAATTCTGGGGCTGAGGTCCAGTCACAACCCTTATCTCCTGGACACACAGGACACATCACTCCCCAAGAACACTGGATGATCTGACATCATCACTCTCAATCTCACCCTGTTACACTCAGCTGGAACAACTTAACAGGATAAAGACACTAAAAAGAGAGAGAGAGAGCGAGAGTGGGGGGGGGAGAGCGAGAGAGAGAGAGAGAGAGCGAGCGAGAGAGAGCGAGAGAGAGAGAGAGAGTCTACTGGTGCTCATAGCAGAGATTTACTGTAATGTTATCACTTCCATGTTTCCTTATCAGCCTAATGGTACTGGTGTTGTTCTAACCCTAAGCAGTCATGAACTGACTGATCCATCACAGACTGGCAGACATATAATAATAAGCTGACGGAAAAGACATTGTGAATGGCTTTGTGATGAAAACTCACAGGAAAGGGAAAGTATCTTTTTCCTTCTTTAGTCCCCCCGCCCCCAAACTGTGAGTTTCAGTCGAGGGCTGTGGTGCGATGCTGGTGCTTACCTTGACTGGCACATCTACTGCTGAGGCCTGGTACTTTTTCATCCTCTCAAACACCGAGTGGTCAGCGCAGCCGCCCTCTGAGCCATACTTATGAGGGTAATCTGGTAGAAAGTGGAGAGACAAAGCTCACATTAAATTATGGTTCATTTTAGAATTGCACCTTTGGGAAATATATGCCCACTCTTAGGTTGGACAGGCAGCGAGGAGAGAGGAGCTGATACTTAATAGAATGCTCAAGTGATAAGAGATTCTCCACCATCTCTCCTCTACTTTATCTCTTTTCTCCATCTCTCATTCCCAGCAGAACATGGTCTTACACACCACATACCTCCACTAATTGAAAGGGAAAAAAAGCTCCTCTGCCTTCTTCCTCTCCACAGCTACAAAGTTGTCTCCATCCCAATTAACACTGTACTGCTGGCCTTGCAAATATGACACAAGTTTAAAGGGTACAATTCCTTTGCCCAACAACTGCAGTACATGGAACTTTCCAACCCCTTTTTAGAATAGCTATTTTTTTTTTTAGATCAATAAGTGTTAAACAAAAACATTCTAGCCATGACTCAGGGAGTTCCCTTGTATTAAGGAATACAAACAAGCTAAACCCTTTCCACATCTAGTCTGCATAGAGAATAGAACTGGTTCAAATAGTACTGGCAAATAATTCTCAGCATTTCCTTTAACAACTTACCTGTAACTATCTGAACTGTCTGAATGTGGTAAACCCCACCCAACTGGTACTCCGAGCAGGTTAAAACAAACTCTAGGAATCAAATACACCTGTGGTTGAAAAGCCTATCTATATAATTTAACCTATATCTAATTGTGACTTGGACAATGACTGCTGTCTTGTCCTCTTCATAAAACAATCCCCATCACTAGAACACATAGTGCTGCTGTGTCCCTGTGTCCTGTCCATCTGGCTGCTGAAGCTCTGCCCCCGTCAACACACTAACAAGCCGGGGTCAGCCATATAACAACAGAAACAAATCTGAAAATACAATAGTTTTTGGCACCGAAGGGGTTTGTCTGTATGTTTGTCCGTTTGTCCATCTGTCCCCACAAAAGTAGACCAATCACAGCTCACGCTGCTACGCAATGTCAATCACACATCCACGCAAAGTCAACACAGAGCTATCGCTAGCCACCTCAGGACCCTACGTTAGCAATGTTAGCAATGTACGTTAGCCAAGCTAACGTTAGCAACGTTATCAATGCACTGGTATCAACGCTAGCAACGTATATTAGCCAAGCTAACATTAGCAACATATGTTAGCAACATACGTTATCAACGCTAGCTACATATGTTAGTAACATTACACAATGATTGGCAACAGGTTACAGTTCACTTCATGCGAAAATGCTTTGCATCTATGACACTGTGTCCTAGCTAAAGATTGCAAAGCGAAGCCACGCTGTTATTAGACTCTGGGTCTTGTTTTTTGTTTGGTTGTTGTTAGTCAACTGGAGTTCATAGTTTACCCACCTTTTAATTTACCAGTCAAGAATACAAGAACAGGTGAAAACAGGCAGGGCAAGGGGGGAAAAGGTCAGTGACCACTGTGTACATATGACAGAGATGCAACAAAGCTTAAAGGAAATGTAAGTAGTGTGGTGGTGACCCTGCTGATAGTGCCTGTTACCTGCCCTACCAAGGAGGACATCTCTACTCAGCATAACATCACCGCTTGGGGAGCCTGAGGTCCCAGGTTCCAACTCTGACAGGTGTCAAAAATAAGATGGACCTGGAGGCCACATGTCTGCACAGTGGATTTGGTGCATGGACATAGAGGAACCATTAGTGTGGCGACCCAAGGGTTAGTTTCCTTCTGGTCTTCTTTCCCTACGGTCCCTTGATCCCTGGTCCCCCCAACTATATGGATATAGTACATGGATATCCCAGGCTCATAAGGGTCCTGAAATAAATGTTATAATCAATTTAGGTAGCGGCAACTATTACACTATAAAAAGGGGGAGAAAGTGGGGGAGATGAGGCCCACAGGCTGCTAATTTCCCATCACTAGCCTGGAGTCACAATTGCCTTCAGAGACAGAGAGGTAGAGACACTTGTTTCCTCTCTTCCCTAGTGCAGTGTGTGTTCATGCCCTGGCTCCCTAGCTCTAAAGCTCAGCTATCATTTATTTTAATCACAAGACGACATGCGTGCATGCACACACACACACACACAGTCTCTAATGAAAACAAACCCTCTTGATGGACACACTGCTCTAAAAATGACCCACAGCCTTATAGCCTAATACCAACAATGATAATAGAAACCATTCCAGCTCTCAGGCCCTATAACACACTACCTCTGGGCCGGTCACTGTCCTCTGCCAGCCAGCCATAGAAATTACTGACTTTGCTGACCCACCTCTCCAAAAGAGGTTAACTGTTCCCTACTAATATTGAAAGGGATTGCATTTTTTTGACCATTTTACCACATAAAAACACATGTGAAGCATGCAGAAAAGTACATCTTTTACAAATCAGCGCGATTTCAATGCAATGACATAATCTAATCTACAGGATTTCAATGCAATGACATAAGGATTTCAATGCAATGACATAATCTAATCTACAAATTACATAATCTAATCTACAAATTAATTAATAAAGTAACTATCTATCTATCTATCTATCTATCTACAGGACTGAACCCAAAGCATCGTACATGTAATGGAGCTGACTGGCCAAAGTGGAGATGACAAGATTTTGTTCACATTCCTTCGGATTCAGAATGATGCCCAATAAACAGCTCATCAGCATGATCACCTGGCTTTGCTTATAAAGAATGGTTTGTTTGTCGATTGGCAATGTGAAACAAAACCAAACTAATAAAAACAAAATGAACAATTTCACTTTCGATTCTGACAATTTCAAACAAACTTATGTGTAAAAACGCCCTAAATTCACACTCTTCAATAGCAGAGGAGCAGTTCCTCAAGTACTTAATTTTATTTATAGACCGTTTCCATCAGCCATGAAGACAAATGTTGCTGGGCCAGAACTACAGTACCTTCTCAAAATAGCTGCCAGGCTGCAGCCAATATTCAGTTGTAACCCGTGGGCCCATACAACTGATGAGTGATCATCATCACCAACCTCCAGCTCTGGTCAGTGTTCAGAGGTGATGGTGATGGTGGTGGTGGTGGAGGTGGAGGTGATGGTGGGGAAGGTGGAGGTGGTGGTGATGGTGGTGAAGGTGGAGGTGGTGGTGATGGTGATGGTGGTGATAGTGAAGGTGGTGGTGATGGTGAAGGTGGTGGTGATGGTGATGGTGGAGGTGGTGGTGATCGTGATAATGGGTGGTGATGATGGTGATGATATTGATGGTGGTGGTGATGATGGTGGTGGTGGTAAATGGTAAATGGACTGCATTTATATAGCGCTTTTATCCAAAGCGCTTTACAACTTATGCCTCACATTCACCCATTCACTCACACATTCACACACCGACAGCAGAGGCAACCATACAAGGTGCCAACCTGCTTGTCGGGAGAAGTTAGGGGTTAAGTGTCTTGCTCAAGGACACTTCGACACGTTGCCAGGAGGAGCCGGGAATTGAACCGGGAACCTTCAGATTACCAGACGACGGCTCTACCTCCTGAGCCACTGTCGCCCCGTGGTGGTGATGATGGTGGTAGTGATGGTGGTGGTGGTGGTGATGATGGTGGTGATGGTGAAGGTGGTGTCATAAGGTCAACCTCTTCCCTCCACCATCAGGACAAGGGAATGGTCCTGTGCTGGTCACTGGACTGACTAGCAGACAGACACGCACTGAAACAATGCATTCACCCTCCAACACCGTGCTTTCAATGTTGACAGAGAAAGCCCTCATTGTCCTTGCTGTGAATGCCCACCCATTCAAATGCTAACCAAAAGGACTTTGTGAATGGGAAGAGAAGAAAAGACAAAGTTGCAGGATTGGCCAGGAGTCAGAATCAAGGCCTTTTCATTCTTTTGTTCACAATTCCTTCCTCTTTCTCACCAATAGCAGCCTAACGGCATGAGGACACATTTACGATAAGATGTCATAGTTTGTTTAATAGATTTAATTATGGGCAGACAGATATCTGGGCTATATATACAACAAAAAATCAGGGCACTTCATTTTTTATCACAGAGAAATCTCCTACCATCTTGTTTGTTTTTGAGCTGTTGAGCTCCAGGCAGAGAGCACCCTGTCTTATAGAAACTCGATGATATAGTGGTTTGAATATAGAGGGGTTTGATATCAAACATTCAGAAACATTCAATTATTTTAAAGCTGCAGACTGTTTTATTAATGTACAAAAAAACAAAGAAGCTAATTTTTCAGAGTGACACAGAGTTTGTTCAGAAGATGTCTTCGGTTACCAATTCCACATGATGTGTAGTGTGATGACAAAAATCATAGTCCCCCCCCCCCACGACATGAGAATAAACACTGGCTAGCACAGGGAGGCAGTATGGAGCATAATGCCATTTGGCCAACCACACTGACACACAATGAGAGCAAGTCTGTTCTAGTCTGTAGTTTACTGACTCATAAGACTGGGAAGTCTGTCACTGGATATTACACAAGAGACAGTACCAGAGAAGTAATAGAGTAATACAGCACAGTTGCTGTTAATTAACCAGTTGAATTATGTTAATTCAGTCAGAAAAAGCTTATTGTGGAATGTTGTCAGGAGTGTCAATCAACTGTTCTTCTTCATCAGTGTGATCTGGGATTAGAATTTTGTCCTCTTTCACTATGTTATAGGCAGTGTTGAAATTGATGACCATTTCATTCTCCTCCCTTGAGCAATTACTGCCATCTAACCACTGAAAAGTAGTCAGGAGGGGCTCAGTGTTTCCGGTCATGCAACAGTCCCTGCAGGTTTTGTGTTTCTTACTGTTGTTGTGCAACTTCAAAGTTTCAAGCTTTAACTGTGCTGACCCGGTAACAAGTTTAGAGTTGCCTGCATTGGACCAGGAAACCAGGCAACCAGGCAACCAGGCCACATTGCCTACAATACACACACAGCATAGCTTTCCCCTCATACCGCAACCACGGGTACTGCGTCTCCACTGGCTCAGCTGGTCTCTCCCTGACTGCACTTTCATCATCAGTTCATCATCATCAGATGTGCTGAGTTAGAACCTCTCATTGGCTCTCCCTCCCCACCAGCCTACTCCTCTCTCTCCGCATTTTGCTTTTTAAAATAATCAACTATTGACCGCTTACATTTTGGAATACGATAACAGCTAAATGGATTGTTTCTGAAAATTCAGTGTCCTCGACTTGGGAGAAAAAGAATCCCATGCACTCGCACAAATGCAACCACGTGAAATTTTAACTCGCACTCAAAAAATGGTCACAGATGCGACCATTTTAGTCGCAGTCTGGAGCCCTGTAATAGAGGAAGCTGTCAAATGTAAACAAATTCATGGGACCAGTGTGATCGGTTGCTATGGGAGATTAACATTGGCTAAGCCGATGATACATTGCTAGCAGGTGATAAATCAATTTGCTAGTTGCTGTGGATGTTTTTGAACCACTAAAATTAACTGAATTGTAGCACAGTAGTCCCATTACTTGTTTGTGGACTAGCTAGCTGATATCCTTTACAACCACTGACATCTGACTGACTGATGAGCGAGTCAGGGTAAAATGTTTGATTAAGCAAATCAGGTTTGAACAAATCCAAAATAACATAGAATTCGTTCAAACTAGTTCAAACTTTTATGTAATCAGAATCCCCTATTAATCCACCCCCCTCCCCCCCAGGCCACAATCCCAAAACAATTACTAATGTCATTGGTTTGGATAACTGTAGTTGCGTATTGCCTCTTTGAGGGACAGCGTGCACCTGAGAGAGAGAGAGAGAGAGAGAGAGAGAGAGCGAGAGAGAGAGAGAGAGCGAGTGAGTGAGCGAGCAAGAGAGAGAGAGAGAGAGAGAGAGAGAGAGAGAGAGAGAGAGCGAGAGCGAGAGAGAGAGAGAGAC
>OMKL01121038.1:4835-16982 GCA_900302295.1 Parasudis fraserbrunneri
GGAAGAAAAAAGGGCAGGGTCGACCTTCAGCCTAAATTGGATTTCTCCTTTTTAATTATAAACTACCAGTACTTTAACAGAGTACATATCGTATCACAACACATCACAATACAATCTGTGATCCAAATAAACAAAAGGGCAGCCCCACCATCAAAGTTAAAAAGATAGATTGGAGACATGTTATCGTTCCCAAATTGATTGACAGGTCTGTTAATCCGAGGACTAACAATCACCGGACAAAGGGAAAATATTAGTTTTTAACATGCTGTAAAAGGTTTATTTACATTGGTAATGTGCATAAACATTTAAGTAAAACAGACATATATTTACAGTTATGAGTGCTTGAGAAATATGCTAATTTTCCATCAAACAACTCAAGCTCTTCAATTATGTATATAGCATACTTCAAATGTAGCCTAGGCTATATGGTCAAAAAAAAAGAAAAAAAAAGGGGGCTTTAAATAGGACAATACACATTTTTTGTCAACTTGGTGCTTTCTCATCTATCTAACCCCCCCCCCCCCGCACTGGCACGCACATACATACACACACAAACACACACACACGCACACACACACTGATTAATGGGGAAATTGGGGCAATGTTGACTTTCTCTCCAGATGTGCCCACTGACTGTGACAGATGCTGCTCAACTTTTGTGCTGTGGCGCATGCAGTTTCTGGTCAATAGGGGGTGCCCTTGACACACACAGACAGACGAACACACACACATACATACACACACACACACAGCTTGCTCAGCTAGCTGTAACCGGCTAGCAACTAGTCCGTTGTAGAGTTGACACCCTCCCCAAACCTCGGCAGCAGCCAAGCTGCACAGTCGACATGGCGACCGAGAAAATAGCACATCATTTTCCTAAAGAAAGATGAAAATCTTCCAAGTGTTTTGGAATGAGTAAGTAAAATTAACAAGAATAACGTTACTCAAAATGAAGTAAATGAATGCGGTCGAAACCAGTTGCATAATTCGTTTTATTCACATTAACGACGCATAGCAAATTGCTAACGCGTAAGCTAGCTAAGAAGCTAACTCTTAACATTGAGAGTGGCACTACTGGGAGGAGTAACATTAACGATAGCTAGCTAGCTAACATTAACTGTGAAAATGTCATTCTTTGTTTATTTCACCATAAAATTCACAGAAATGCCGTTGTATACTACTTAATTGTCAGAATAATATCATGAATTGTCAGAAAACTGAAAAGCCAGTTAACGTTATAGTTCGCCACCTTGCTTGGCTAGCGAGCTAATGTTAGCGTTACATAATCTGCACTATTGCCAGTCAAATGGCTAACGTACGTTTTTCAGTTTCATCTCCAACGTCGTATCCTTGACCAAGTAACGTAAGGGTTACGTTACCGACTAAGTTGGCGGTATAAGTGTTAATGTTACCGGACTTGGAATCATAATATGACTCGCATCGTTAACATCGGCTAACTTGGGCTCGGTTATTTTTTCCTCTGCTAACGTTAGCCACCCATAGCTCCGCTTGGTACGGGTAACTTTAGCCAGAATTATTCAGCTACCGCTAACGTTAGCTTCCCGGCTGGTATGGCTCTGTCTCGTATCAGGTTAAAAATTTGTTTATGAGGAAGTAACTATAACTTAATGGGGAATTAGCTGGATCGAGGCGGCAAGCCAGTTCACTTTATAGTTGGATATGGCCTAAAGAGTGTTTTCAGTTTAACATTCACGTAACAATTCCTACACAGAGCTAGCGGTAGCTAATTACATGTCGATTTGGCTAGCGAACTCTTAGCTTATCCAAGCCCCTTTGTCTATGATCGTAGCGGCAACAAGCCTGGCTAACTAGGCCACACATTAGTTGTTTTGATCTCACTCGGTCGTCTTGTATCACTGACTCTACATATATGCTTGCTGTGTCACATTCAATTTTTAATAACTAATTGTGCAGTGTGTAACGTTATTGTGGGTATTAAAGAAGGCCATACAGGCATCCATCGAACTGTCTGCCATTATTCCGGCGAATAGTCAAAGCCATTTTGAATTTATATCGATATAGGTAGCAATTCATCCTTCAAGGCTTTCTTGGTTGCACATTCAGGCAGCCACTCTGTTTCTGTATTGAACGTTAGCCCTGCTATTAGCACATTGTAATATACGTTGTAATATTGTTCAGTTTGAGAATAGTGAAGTGAAAAGACTGTCCAATATTGGTGCAATGTAAAGTTTGATTATTCAATGCAAATGGGTACAGCTACATGTAAATTTGATGAAAATCACCAAATATTAATCCACTTCTTATTCTTTTGTAGGATTCGTCATGTGATGTGATCCAACATCCACAATGTGTGAGGACATTTGAGAACGATTGAGTTCGGAAGAAAAATTTCTTGATTCCAGTGGAATCTTCCATATATATTATTATATTTTTTCTCTGTGTAAAGTCACACACTTACATTTACACACATCCCCCACACACCTGACACATTAGTCCCATCACCATTCAACCATGCCAGTGCAAGCCCCACAATGGACAGAGTTCCTGCTGTGCCCAATCTGCACGCAGACCTTCGAGGAGACGGTTCGACGGCCCATCAGTTTGGGCTGCGGGCACACTGTATGCAAGATGTGCCTGAACAAGCTGCACCGCAAGGCCTGCCCCTTTGACCAGACGGCCATCAGTACAGACATCGAGCAGTTGCCTGTCAACACTGCCCTACTGCAGCTGGTGGGGGGACAGGTGAGAGACCTGGGAATGGGAGTTGTGTGGGATGGATGACATCACAGTAGGGCTGCTCGATTGTGGCAAAAGAAAATTACTCGTTGTTCCTCGTCTGGTTTCCACTTGAAACCAAAGTGTTTCCAAACACCTGAATTGGTTTTACCTTTCTTGTTGACCAAAGACACTCTTTCCGTCATCTTGGCTCGAGCTGAACTAAACACATCACAGCCTGGCTGAGAGTGAGTTTGGGCTTTTAGAGAGGGGCGAAAGTGCACGGCACGGCAAGGAAAGGGACCGTACGCTGGATTTACAACTCAAGGCAAAACGAGTGCATCATTGCAAAACAGAATGAGACACAATAATAGTTTTATCTCGATTATCTTGTTTTCATAATTTTTGGAAGCCATTATTGTAATTGAACATAAAATTTGATTAATTGAGCACCCCTACATCACAGTGAAATATGCATGTACCTGGCTAGACAGTAAACTGTAGATGCTAGCTTATGGATATGCCTTTTGTGTGTAAGGCTGAATATAATGGAATTATTATTAGAAATTCTTTTATCTGAGGTAGATTGACTTTCCTGTAATTATTGCTTAGGCTGTGTGTTCGGGTTTTATTTATAATAAAAGTCATGTCCATTTGGCCTGGAGAAAGTGTTTTGCCTCTTCCCTGATATCATACTTTTTGATTTCAGCGGTACCTCTCCTCAAATTGTTTTTGAGCACAGAATTGTTTTTCTCTTAGGCTATGTGTTCAACAGTGTCAGCTCATGCTATATGATATACCGGTAAGCTTACTTGTGAACATCTTGCCATGTTATGCCCTGATTTGGTCCCTGATGAGTCACAAATCAGTCTGTAGGGAGTGTCTTCATTGAATTCTATTGGTCGACTGGGTGTTGGCACATTGGCACCACTGTCAGTTGTGGTGCAATCAATATGGTTGTCTTTCAATGAGACCGAGAGAGGGCACTGCCCACTAGGGTGGGGCAGAGGCACATGCAATGGACTTTCTGGCTTTGTTGGCAAAGTTGCCTGATGCAGGCAGACATTGGAGTTTATGGTGATGTATTGGATAACACTGTAATGACTGGATCTGTGGGAGCCAGCTATGTGTATGCTATTGCTACAGCTGTGAAGTTAATTATCTCAGCTGAGTGTTTGTTAGTTTGTTTTATTTTAAAGTTAAATATACTACTACCACTACTACTACTAAATAATTAGTAAGAAGCTCATAGGTACAGTGCATTTCTGTGCTCATAAGGTGGAACAGACATTGAAATCCAATGGACTAATTGGGAGAGGAGCATTTGCACCAGTATTGGGCCATTGTTTAGAATGTTTAGATGTGTAATGCTTATCAGCTGATGCTTATAAAAATACCCTGGCCTCTTTTTATTTGTAATGTTGTAATGAGTCCGACCTCCTTTGACTGACAGGCAGTTAGCTTGTTAGATTTCAAGGAAGATTGTATAGACCAATGAAACTGAAGCACAAGTGCATGTTTACATGCCTCCTGTGCTCTCCTTTTGTTGTCTATGTCACCCCCATGCTCGTGGTGTGCATGTGCGTCCTTGTTTGGGAAGAACACGTGATAAACAATTTTTGGGGACCCCGTTCCTCCTACTGTGCGATATAGCACCAATTTCAGCAACTAGTGGTCAAAAACTCCATTGGATACCTTAAAATGAGTATGAGTTGACCAAAACTTGTTATCGATACATGTAACAGTTGCACCTGTGACTCCTGATTACCAGGGATACAAGTGAAGAATGTCAGTTTCACCTGGTTCTTGGATTTCTCTCAGGCCAAAGATCCATATGAATTATGGCTGTCCTGAATAGCATTTTTTGGCCTTCGAAGCTTCAGTAGTAATTATCAGCAAATAATCCAACACTTCAGGGAGGGGGGTTACATTGCGCTGCAAGACACAGCACAGTGGCACAGAAAGAGCACAACACAAATATGATAAATGTAACATCTAACCTAGCTGTAACCTAAGCCTGTGATGTGCCTAACATCACACTGCCTCATTCTCCCTGTGTACTGAAAGTTTCAACTTGGCAGGTGGATGATAGCTAGTACGGGATAGATGGGGATTTCTGAAAGTTACATTTTGATTTTCAAAATTAGCCTATTATTTCAATAAATTATTTCTTAGGCTGATGAAGGCTATTTTTTGGACATAGAGCCCTTTGTTTGGACAGAGTGTGACAGACATTGGCATCCTTAGAGCCTGTTGCAGCCTAGCAGGGCTAAAAAAAAAAGATATAAAAGAAGCTTCAAAGCATTCGGGTCAGCACTAATGTGAATATCAAGCTCTTCAACATTTACCAACGGGTACACTGTTTCAACTGATGAAGTTTTGCAATAGACCATTTGTTCCTGCGACCACATTGAGCAAGTCAGGAAATTTGTATTTGTCTTTTGTAGCAGTGTTCTTTCACAATGGCTCCATGAGATCTATTAGATATTTCTTTTCTTCTCAAATTCTGTTTAATTTCCCCCATTTTCAGAATTGTCTTTTATATTTTTGCTGGATTAAAAAAAAAATATATATATATAGCCATTTTACCCATATCTTGTGGGTGCAAAGTAAACTGGCAACTGTAAAAAGTAAAGTGGTAATTCACCTCTGGGTTTCTTAGCATTTAAAAAAAAAAAAAAAAAAAAAAATGTTTTTTCCTGTCAGTGACTGTTCAGTGATCATTTTGGTTTAATTGTTCCACAACAAACCCACAAGGGTTTCTTATGCACTCATATAGACAAGCATTCATTCATACGAGCTCCCCATACATGTAGGAATGGATTTTAAAATAGCTTTCTGTTGATATTTCATGATATTATAAGTTCAAAAAATCTGTACAGTTCCTCAACTAACTCACAATTGCAAAAATTAGGATGTTTGCATGTGAAATATTTGACTAAACACACATTCTGCATTCCATATGTGATTTCTATAAGAGGAAAACATAGGGCCCTACTTGACTACCATCACCACTGTCATTGAGACTTGAATTTACCAAAAGCCCTCAACCTTTGCTTTCATGATATTCCATATCCAGATAATTTTAATCCAATCTGTGTTGTGCTGCAGGTTCCCAAGGCCCAGCCAGTGGCTCTGATCAGCTGTCCAGAGGACTCCCAGCACTACGAGGAGGCCAGGCAGTGTGTAGAGGAACTGGCCCTCTACCTCAAACCTCTCAGCAACACCAGAGGTACCCCTACATGTTCAATACTTTTCTAAAGTCTGTTTAGAGAAGTTGGTTCACTCTGCCGCCCATCTTGATAATGGGAACTAACAAGAATCTGTTTGAATAGGGAGTCATCTGTATCTAGGTATCTCTCATACATTTCGTTGTTTTTCTTTAGTATTTGGTGTCGCTGGTCAATTACTAACAACACAGAATGGTTAATTTGGTCAAAAAGGACAATTGTTTGATAGAAAAAGGCCCTTTATCCACTTAGACCAGCTTCTACACATGTGCCATCTGCCACAGAATCCTTAGTTACCATGGCAACCACTCTGAGTGATTCCCAGCCTTTTAGCAGAGACCATTATTAATTTTAAACATCTTTAAAACTCACATTTCACCAAAAATGCAGTAAATTATAATTCTACTCAACATAAAATCACATCACATTTAATTATTTTCTCAGAATGTGTTTGTTGTGTCGCAAGTAGTTTTGTTGTTGTTGCCATCTTAAGTTACAGATTTCCTCATTCAAAACGTATCGCAGTGATCCGTCTCCTCATTATTATAGTGTCTCTGGCTTTACTGCAATTCTACATTGATGCATACAATTAAATAATAGATTTCTTAAGTGCAGTATTTTGGGCTTTGAATGTGATTTTTTTCAAGGATATCCGTGAAGTCAGTATGCATGGGAATTATGGGCAGCGGTGGCCTAACGGTTAGAGAAGCCGGCTTGTGACCAGAAGGTCGCCGGCAGGAAAGATCTGGGCGGGGAAGTCAATGAATAACGCCAACCGCTGAAGTGCCCTTGAGCAAGGGGCTTAACCCCCAACTGCTCCAGTGGAGCTGCTCAGTGGCCAATCAGTGTCAGACTGTGGTTGTACTGGGCAGCTCCCAGGTGTGAATGTCTGTAATTGTGAGTGTGAAGCAGGGCATTGCTGAAAAAGAGCATTCGTGCTCAGCAAACCTACACTGGGTGAAATGAAAGTAAAACAAATAAAATCAGTTATACATAACATTCAAATATCGCAGAGGTTCAACTAGAGGTGGGAAAAATAATCATTCATGTAATCATGATTCCTCCTTTTGCAATTCTGCATTGATGTGTAAAATTCAATAACATTCATATTTCTTTAGTCCAGTTTTTGGCTTTGAATTTGATTTTTGTTGGCATTGTGTGCTAGTTTAAACTCTAAAAAGCCACACAAAGCACAAGTCAGGGCTCCAGACTGCGACCATTTTTGGAGACATTGCGACAAAAATGTATACCTAGGAGCACCAGTGCGATTTGCAAATATGCCCACCATCGATACCAGCTGCCTGCACCTTTCTCGCTCTTACAGTGTCACATAGGCAGGCACTACTACACACACACAAGTCGACAAGACCATGGAGGTATAATAAGAACAGTGTTAACTTTTTAACTATGGAAAGTGAAAAGCCTCTGCGGCTGGTTTTGATTGAAAAAGAAAAGCAGGAGTGTTGTTTGGAAATGCTTTGCGTTTGAGGCGAATGAACAAGGAAAGGCAAAGGATATGGTACTAGCAAGCCCATATAGATGTGATGCTACAGAGCAGTGCCAAACAAGGGTGCCATTGCAACAGATTTGGCAAAGCACCTAATGTAGAAGGACCGACATGCCGAACTCTAGAGTCTATACAGAATTTAAAGAGGTTGGTGACAGCCTTCATTTCAACATCACTGAAACATTAAACAAGATGTCCTAGTAAACTAAGCTAACCCCCCTCAGAGCTATCAGACCTGAAAAAACAGACAGCTGTGTTGCATTTGATAGGAAAAATACTGTGACTATATCGTCAGTAGTAAATTAATCTAGTAAGATGCTGTTGTGCTTGAAAACACATAGTAGGCTACACCTCTATAGTAAAGCATAAGAAGGTGATATACATGGATTAATAAAATATTTTTTAAAGACCTAAATGGGGGGAGAATTGGGAGGGAGGGAGGAAAAGGGAGAAGGGGGTCACTTGTGTTCTCTGACATATAAAAATTAATGTATGAACATATGAGATTTATTTGTACATTGAAAGAAAAAGGGAAAAAGTAGGCTGAGAAGTTCATACACCTCGCCATATTCTAAGCTAAATATAAGTAATTCTATATAATAAATATAGCAATTATAAAAATAAATTGTAGAATAGAAATTGTTAATTGTCTATTTATTACCAAAGCATTTATCAGTAATACAGTAAAGATGGAAAAAAATATGAATGTGTTGCATGTCGATTTAAGTGGTGCTCCTAAATTTTGTACTGGTGCTCCTAAATTTTTAATAGGGAGCACTAGTGCTCCTAGTGGAAAAAGTTTGTCTGGAGCCCTGCAAGTACTTTCGGGAATGCTATTCATAGCATTCGACCGCAGACATCTTTGTCACAAACAACAGGTGATTGTAATGAAATAGCAGGTGATTATCATTCCTCTCTATGGAGCTCACTACCAAACCACATCAATAATGCCCCCACATTGTCATTCAAAAAGGCCCTCAAAACCCACCTAAAGAGGGAAAGGGGGGGGTACACGGCATTACAAATATTTTCTACAGGGTGGCCGCGGGTCCTTAAAGTGTTAAAATGTATTCAATTTACTTTACTAATTAAAGGCTTTAAAAAGCATTACATGGTCTTAAATTCTGTTCGGGGAGGTTACATATATATTTATTGAATGCTATAAGGTCCAAAATTAATGCTAAGTGCCAAATGCCTGTCCAATTAATCTTGACGAAATCAATAATTTAAATTTGAATGCCTCGTTATCATGTTACAGTCTTTAGTTTTTGGTATTCATGTTCTCAAACTCCGTCCACTCTTGTGACAACAGACTGCCTTTAGGCTAAATGTAAATGTTCTTGTTTTGCATCTAGGGTGGCGATTTATCTGTTTATTTAAAAACCATGTATAAACTTATTAAACTATGAAACAGTGAACCACCATAATAATACAACAGTGGTCTAAATGACTTTTAGCATAGAAATTGACATTCTACCTTGATATAATCTCAACATGGTCAACCCAACCACAGAAGCCACACTCTTAGAGGTAGCACAATGTACTATTATGAAAAGTAGGCCAACTGGAGTCCTTGGCAGGTGAGCCAAAAAAGTTAATTTCAGACTCTGGCTGTAAGACTATTGTACTGTAGTGATTAATATAATTTAGGACAGATGTGTTTGTTCACATTAATATACATAATTGGACAAATGTTCTTTAAGTCAATCAGCTATTGTCATTTTGCCTGAGTGATCATTTTGAACTGACAATATGCATATTTACTCATTATAAATACCTGTGCCTATAGATGGTTTCCCTGGTATTGTGTTGCTAGGGAACTGGGCCCAAGTTTATTTCCTGTCAGGTATTGATATTAGCAAGCACTGCAACAGGAAATAAACTTGGGTCCATTTAGAATGTGTCACATTTATTTCTTATTTTTATAGCAAAATTGGCCTTACATTTAATTCATCTGTGGCATTAAAAAGTCTTAAGTTGAAGTTGCTGATACTTGTAGACACCCTGTTCTGGTAATGTATCTGATGACTATGAAGGGAATTTTTTTTTTTTTATTAATATCACTTTTTAATGTATCTTTAACATTTCTTATGGTCCTCTCAAAATTAAAGTTAAATCCACAAAGTATGGTAGTTTTAATGATTTTAGATTTGATATATCAACTATCTTAACCAGCTATTTTTTGTAATGTATTTTGTAACCTATAACCAGCAATACATCATTGACTTTGGCTAACATTACATGAAAGCCCAACTCTTAGCACATTGCTTTGTTGCTTGTAAGTGCCTTTTTTATATTTAACCTCTTACCAGTTTAACCATGCCCTCTGCCGTTTTTGTTATCTCTTCTCTGCTGTTAACTAATGTTAACTGGAGCACACAAACAATGACTCTGAACATGTTTTGATAGGTGCCATGTCATGCAAACACAAGGCTAAATTCAACAGCTGAGCGTAGCAAAAAATAGCATAGGATACTAGGGATTGACTGAGATAGTTTTTTCAGGGCCAATACAGATTATCAGTAATCAAGGAGGCTGATATATGGGGCTGATATTCAGGTGCAGTAAATGTGATTTTTTTTTTGCCAAAATTCACAGTAATACAAACCCTGACACTAACCTGCCTTTAAATGAACACGTGTTTAATAGAATACTTGACATGGAATATTTGAACAATAAAAGTGCATGAGGTTCCCTAGAGGCACTGACCTTTGACTGAATGAAGAAATAAAACTGCATGTTCATTAGTGTAATCACTTTCCCATATCTTCATATTTCTTGTCACCTATTTCCTCTCCATTATTTATTTTTCCTTTCACTTTCCTTAGTTACTTTTTCATAATATTTTTATGTACTATACTATATATTTTTTCTTTTTTCCTTCACTGACGCTACACATGACATCCCACCTACTTTGGTTTGCATCCCAAATGAATTAGCAAATGCCTGCTTTAAAAAAAAATTGTCAGAAACGCAAGCTGAGGCCACAATGAGGCATGCCAGTGTCTCAATAAGTTATTTTGCCATATATTGGTCCTCGCATTGAACAGGAACGTGCAAACGACCGTACAATGCAATGGCACGTCACACGAGTCCAGATGACACTACCAATGCGAATTGCTCTTAAATATGTTTTGAAACATTAACGGGAGACACCACAATGGAGCAAAGCAAGAGAGAGGAGAAACTAACGTGTAACGTTACAGTGAGTTTTGCAACTTTGGCATGCTCCTCTTTCTTTGGAAAAATCATCTTTGAAATGTTATGTCAGTCGAATGAATGTAAATTAATCCATGCTGCTTCACGGAGCTTCTGACTTTTCTGCACCTCTCATTCATTCACGGAGAAAAGTGTTGGATGGCTGTCTACTTGTCTCCACATTTCAACCAATCTGATAATGGTGCGGGCGGGGCATAGAGTCAGTCTTTGCCTTACAGAGAGTGGTGGCTGCGTGGGTGGAGCACGTGCTGCATCAATGGCGCATAACATAAAAAATGACTTTATCGGCCAGCTGATTTAAAAATAAATAAATTAAAATAAAATGAAATGCTGATAATATGAAAAATTGTGAATATCGAATAATACAGATAATCATTCGACCCTTATAGGATACATAGACATAGATACTGTAGCTTCTAAAATGCTTACGGTTATATGGCTATCCCTCACACACATCCCCAGTTTGTGAGTGGTTGGGCCTTATGCCTCCAACTTTCTAAAGCCTTTTACAGGGTTTTCTGCTCGCTGCTTTAATACATTGCCGCAAAGCAAACCCACGGTAGGCCTAACCAATCAATCACTGTCATCAGCTACCCGATCCTTCCTGATTGCATCTCATCTTTTTAGATAAATTCTAAACAATAGCCTCACACATTAAATGTATGGCCTGTGCTGCATGAACACACAGCCAATGTTTTGTAGATAGATAGATAGATAGATGTGCCAGTTAGCATCACTTCAGGAGAGATTTGGGAGGCAAGACCATCTCCTTCTCCCTGAAGCATTCAAACGGCCTCTCCATGCACATTCAGACATGGCAAAATCCATAACCAAAGCCTTGGGGTTGTTTATAGAGCCCAATGTAGTCGTGTTTGTTATTTCAGTGCATAAGGGATTGAGCCACAACGTTAATATTCCCTCCAGTTGCTTCAGCAACAAGGTAATTCCAGTCTTGAACAGACACGAGGCAGAACTGTCAAATAATTGTCCAACACACCAGGACAGACCTTCACTATAGGCCTACACTAGGACAGACCTCCACTATAGGCCTCCACTCACAAGGCCTACAGCAGGATAGACCTCCACTATAGGCCTACACTCACCACACCTACAGCAGGATAGACCTCCACTATAGACCTCCACTATAGGCCTCCACTCACAAGGCCTACAGCAGGACACACCTCCACTATAGGCCTCCACTCACAAGGCCTACATCAGGATGGACCTCCACTATAGGCCTACACTCACCACACCTACAGCAGGATAGACCTCCACTATAGGCCTACACTCACAAGGCCTACAGCAGGACGGACCTCCACTATAGGCCTCCACTCACCACACCTACAGCAGGATAGACCTCCACTATAGGCCTCCACTCACAAGACCTACAGCAGGACACACCTCCACTATAGGCCTCCACTCACAAGGCCTACATCAGGATGGACCTCCACTATAGGCCTACACTCACAAGGCCAACAGCAGGACACCTCCACT
>OMKL01121262.1:0-10234 GCA_900302295.1 Parasudis fraserbrunneri
GAAAAACTCCCCCCCCCCCCCCCCCCACACACACACACGCACACACACACATATGGACAACTCTGCGTGAGAATCCGAGTCTTGATTATACTATACTAAACCTGGCAGGATTAACTGGGTTGGACTCGATGCAGAGATAACCGCAGAATGAAAGTTAACAAGATGGTTCGCTAGATAATACAGATTTATTCACCGATAGCACAGAGAACGCTAATAACCTAGTATTCTGAATCCTTTGTTTTTCTTGTCTTCTAGGGAGAGGTATGTCAACATCATTCTAAAAATGGAGGAAATGCTAAAGAGCTGGTTCCCCAATGTAAAGCCCCGAGACCAACACACTGTCATCCAGCCAGAGGAAGCTGCTCCCACCAAGAAACTGAAGGTAAAAACTGTTCTCAGAGAGTTCTTGGGTGAGGCCAGCCTGGCAAGCTGTCACGAACATAAGGTGTAAGGTGACTACGGGCAGACACGATGAAGGAGGGACTGAAATATCCCATTATTCTTTAATCACAGGGCCATGGAGGACTGGAACAGATGGGGATTAAAATCTATTTTTACAGTTGTGAGGTATTAGAGTCTGAGGTTCACTAAGAACAATGACGGAGGAGAAAAGGTAATTTTGGAAAAGTGTTCCTGAGGGGATAAAAAAAAGTCAGAGGAACATTAGACTCTGGAGGTAATCGGGGAACATTCATCTCACGTTTAGTTGGTGGAGATGTTCTCCCGTGGAAGTACATGTGGTACATGTACAGTACATGTATCATTTTTTTTAATTTTTTTTTTTATATCAGTCTCCAAATAGGACTATGTAGTCATACCGTATGCCATTTGTCACTATGTCAGCATGTTGAGGTATTGAGGTCAAGTTCATGAGGTATTGATTACAGGCGAGGTATATAAGGCAGAATGAAGACCCAGAAGAAGTCTCTTTGACAAACATTGGTCAAGTAATATGTATTGCATATGTAGCAGAATGTATCATAGATGGTTATGACCCAGGCGAGAGTAACTCATGCCCTCTCTTGTCTCTGCAGCTATCTCCAGTGACCACAGCTCTGGCCGGTGCAGCAGCGAGCCCCGTCACCATCGGCGCTCCTCTGCTGGGTGCCAAAACCCTGAGGGTCACAGACCTCACTCCCCCTGGAGCCTACTCTGCCAGTAACCTGAAGTGGCTCCATACCTCCCCCATCTGCTCCCCGACGGCAGAGCAGGCCCAGGCTGGCCCCAGGCACCTGCCGCCCCCCAGAGACAGAGAGAAAACGCAGGACAACGCTGTGTCCTCCAGCACAGACAGCAGCGCAAAGACAGACTCCGTACCCAGGGGCCCCCCGCTGGGCAAAATCAATGCCCCCTGTCTAGAGAGACTGCTGAAGTCGACAGAGAGCATCATCACCCACAAGGGGGTGGGTGGGGGCATGACGGGCAGCAGCTGGTCCTAGTGCAGACTGAGGGCCTTGCGCCCAGCTATATATGCCCAGTGCAGCCCAGCCTAGCCTTGCCCCAGCCCGCCTGGAGCCAGTCAGCTCACTTGGTCCATTCCAGCCTTCAGGAGAGACAGGAGCTTTCATAAGGGACACCATGGATTCCGTTTGATCATGGAAGGAGTGTCAGCGGACATGAACTCTTTGTGTGAGAATGTGCCCTCTCTGACATGACGTGTCTGCTTTAGTTCCCTTTCATTGACTTTATCTTTCTTATTTGTTTGCACTTCTGAATTCTGTGTGTTAGAGTGGGAAGGATGAAATTCACATGGTGAGATCCACCACGGGGCTACGCTTCGTTAAGTGATTTCATAACCGAATGGTTCCCCCTCTGACTTGTAGATACATTGATGAAGCTTGAATATCTGTGAAACAGCCATTATGCCTGAAAGGGAAACGAATTGCGAGAGTAATGTGCGCTGGGAGGGAACATTTCAGATATTCAGACATGTCAGTGGTCTCCATATTGTTGTGGTGAATAAGTGGGTGTGACCCCCAACCCCCCCCTCCCCCTCCAATGACTCCACTCTTAGGTTTATTGATGTGACTGTTACTCATTTGTATACTTCTAAGTCTTTTGGTACAACTGTTCTACCTCAGTGGGCATCACGTCAAAGTTAGTGGGTAGGAATGTGAACGCTACACTCAAAAAAGTCTGGACACCTCTCAAGATCTGCAGTGAGCCAAACAGCCTGTGATGGCGGGGCCCTAGAGTATGAGTTGTTATGCTTGTACAAACAAGAGGATGCTCTCTCCATGGGGATGCTCCTGTGGCCTGACTGGTGCCATTGTAAAGAATGTGAACTGCAGATTTCTTTTGAGTCTCCCAGTAGAAGGCAAACAGTGCCTGTAAAAGTCAAGCTGTGCCTGTAAGCTGGTTTAGAAAAGAGAGAGACAACCATTCAGAATACCTGAACCTCTGAAGGATGTACACATCAGGAATTCTCAAATCTCCTGCCATTTCCTGTATCAAGTAAATTATTAAACTCTTGCCAACTACTTTCTGTGGTGGAGTGGAACAACTCTTGTTTCTTTTGCCACAGAGCTGGACAGTATGCGAGACCAGCAGAGAGGGACAAGGTATTTCTTTGTGTAAATGTTTCAAAAAAAGGTTGTTGATTTACCCTTAAAAGTGGCCTTTATAGTGTGATATTTTATACTTTCAAAAATAAATGTGGTTATATTTGTTTGACTTCAAACTGACTTGTTGGCTAATTCTTTTCTGCACTTCCTTCATTCACATTAGCTGAAAGTACCGTTTAATTGTCATTTATTTCAACACAGTTGGCCTATTTACTACTACGATTACTACTACCTGATAACACATGACCCTAGACTGAAATGTCAGACCCATGGAACATTATGCAAACTAGCTCTCCATTGGAGAGCTATCTTGCATATGTTCCATGAGTCTGACGTTTCAGTCTAGGTTCTTAATAACTCATCTGATAGTCAAATACAGTGTCATTTATATTTCTGGAATTGATATCAAATGTAATTTACATCTGCCACAGAAGGAGAGGGGAGGGACGAATATGTGGATTATATTGTAGGATTACACGATGGAAAATACTGAATGCGTCCGAAGTACATGGACTACTGTACATCATACCAGAAGCAGTCTGTGATGGGGCTCATTTTAAATCACAACTTGGACCTAGAGGTGGGTAATTTAATGAAAAGAAGTGAACCCTAATGTCTCGAATGCTTTACATTACAGAGTTAGGTCAATTAGAGGGTAAAGAGAGAGAATGTCTTCTGTACAGAAGAGAATGACATTGTCACTTCCAAGAGCACAATGAACTGTGACAGATTCACTTCTCATTTCTCTGAAAAGGAAAGTGTTTTTTTTTTTTTTTTGGGAAGGGCAGATTATTTGACAATCACTGACCTCATCTGCTCTCTCTTTCCCATTGATTTACGAGACAGTAATTCTGCAGAATTTTATTTGCTCAGGTTGTGACATGTCCTACCTGTATGATCCATGAAATAATAATAGCATTTTAAAAAGGAGAGCATTGTCACAGCAACTCCAGTACATATGGAAAAAGAAAACACATATTCCAATTAGTCAATATGGATCTTGGTAGGGCACAGGGCAGGGAAGATGAGTCATTTTCACCAAGCAAATAAAACATCTATGTAACAGATAAGTGTGAAAGTTCTTGATTCAAAATACTGAAATGTGTGTACCTAGCGCCAAGAGCTGCACCCTGGGCAAGAATTTGTGCAAAAATATGTCCATTCAGGGTGTAGTAAAAAGATCATAGGGTATTGGTAGTCTCTACCAATGGGGGACTGTATTAAGTATGGCTGCCCCCATGTTTGATGTCATCAAAATTGTCCATCTGTCCCACAACAGAAAGCTTCTAGCTGAGACACCTAGGAAATGAGCCGTTGGTCTCCCTGGCTACTTCCGCCATCAGCTCTGGAAAAATATGACTTGAGAGTGCCGAATTGAATGGAGTGGGACGTAAAATTGCTTATACCAGTTGATTGAGTGACAACTTTGCAATGTTTAGGGTCTTAGAAACGTTTAAACTCAAGAGTGTTATTCAGCGGATCTTTTTTATAAGTGATTTTTGAAATATTTTGGTTGCATATTGATGACTTATTTCACCTTTTTTGATGGCGTACAGACAACGAGGGTATGCAAGGCTAGCGATTTGGCTAGTTTTGACATCAAAATGAGAAAATATTTTATTTACAGTATTAAAATTGACATTCCTGATATTTAAGCAGTTGATTGCTATTCCACAGACAATTTTGGGTGCACACATATGGCAGATTTGTTAAGGACATCGCCTCCCTTTCATTTTCCCCACTGAATGCCCTCTTCCTATGATGCCCTCTCCCCTGCCTGTTAACAAGCATACACGCTAACATTTGCTACCAAACAGATGTTACATTAGATTAGATGTTGCAAATGTTACAGCTTACAGCTAATACTAATTATATTTCTTGCGGGCTTTGCATCTTGCTTTGCCTTGTTCCATGTGCACAGCACTCACGCTGAAGAAATGTACATGCACCAATCACCTGTCAGCACTCCACCTGCTATAAAGGGAAGGAATTGCTATGCAGCGATGTCAGTCCAGCCATGCTGTCTGTCCGGCTAGCCTGGACCCTGGTGACTAGCCTGGACCCTGGTGACTAGCCTGGACCCTGGTGACTAGCCTGGATCCTGGTGACTAGCCTGGACCCTGGTGACTAGCCTGGATCCTGGTGACTTGCACTTCAGGGGCTTTAAGTGTCTCAGTGAGCAACATGCCCTGAGGGTGCTTGTCCCCAACAAGGATGAGTTCCCACCCACCTCTGGATCCGCTGACCCTATGAGACAGCTGAAGAAGGATTTTCTGGAGCTGATCAGGGCTGTGACAGCGATAAAGGGGATTCCCATTCCCATGCCCCCACCCTGCCCCAAGCCGGATGGCATTGTAAGTGATCATACTCGCCTTTTACCATCCTCCAAGAAGCCATTGCTGTGTCCCAGGTTCCCGCCCATTGACCCCTATGTCAATGCAGCCCACTATGATCCCCATTGGATCAAATCGGCTGTGCTTACTTGCCTTATATGCAGGTCGAGGGGCAAGTTAAGCAGCAGGTCATGGGTATACCGTGCCTGGACCTTCTGC
Organism: Parasudis fraserbrunneri; assembly: GCA_900302295.1. NCBI lineage: Eukaryota > Metazoa > Chordata > Actinopteri > Aulopiformes > Chlorophthalmidae > Parasudis > Parasudis fraserbrunneri. Next base: position 5,117 of record OMKL01121262.1, read on the forward strand.
TGTGTGGCATCCAGACAAGAAACTGAAGCCAAATCAGTGGCTACATCAGCAGGTAGCTGCCCTGGCTACCTCTTTTTCTTGTGCAGCTCAGAGTGTGGCAGCAGCTAATAACATTGCTCTGCTGTCCTCTGCCTTGTTGTCCCTGGTAATGGGAAGAGAGATGCTGAGTGGCAGGTGGAGACTTTGGCCAAAACATCTGTGCAATCCTTCTTCTTTCCCAGGAACAGGCTGTGGCTGCCAGCAGGATCATGTCCTGGTCGACACTCACACAGCGGCACCTCTGGCTCTCCATGACCACCTCATCGGAGACCCAGAGGGCAAGGCTCCTCACCTGCCCCTTGTGCGACAATGGTCTTTTTAGACACCATTTTGAAGAGGCTGCAGCAGCTTTCCATGCAGCTGAAACTGAGAGCGCACCTGGCCCGCCATTTCCAGTTGACAAAGCCGGCTGAACCCTGCCTATCCCACTCCAGCAGGGGATTCACCAGGAAACGTAGCCACTCACTGGGAGCCACCCGCCCTCCTACCTCCACTATGAGCAGCCCTGGTACCTCGACTGCTGGAGCCTCAGCCAGCACTCCAGCCCACCAGCCACTGCCCGCCCCCCAACCTGGCTGGCTCCTAGCTTGAACAACCATTCTGGTTCCAAGCAGCAAAGGTGTCTGGTTGAGGGAGCTGGATTTGCCCCCGCACTCCCAGAAAAAGGTACAAATTGAGCACGGTGTCGAATCAAAGTTTTTTTTGCACAACTTTCTCAACTGTTCCACCACCACTAATGCGGTTCTGAGGTGATGGCAAGCTCCAGTTACAAGCATGGCTCACCCCGTGCTCCCAGCTTGAGTGGCCGAGAGAAGAGCTTTACCACTGTTGGCTGGCAATACGTTACGCTCCTGCTGTCACTCAGCACAGCCAGAAATGCATATTGGCCATTCTCCTCAGGATGAGGGCCTCAATAACGTATGCACTCACATCACCAGCAAGAGACCTAGAGCCTCTACCCCTTCTAGCGAAATCACTTATTCACCCAACACGGTTCTCATTCATGCTCCTGGGGGAGATCAGCAATTTACATCCCCAGCGTCTCCTTGCAGCCTCCCAGCGGTGCCTTGCCCTCCTTTTCCATATGGGCCTCCCATAGGTCAGAACAGGTCAGAACTGGTTGATGGTGGTTGAGGCTGATATATATTGACGAGAGGGAGAAGAACTTCTACCTGCTGTGCCAGGTGCACATGCTGACACATTATGTCATGTGCACGAAGGGTATCAGAACTACTCGACAGCTGTTTGTGTGCTATGATGAGTTGGCTGGTGTCCACTTTCTAGCGTCTCTCCGTCTTTGTGAAGGCATCTCCCAAGCCTACGTCAAAGTGGGTCTGATCCCACCAGCCAAGATTAGAGCTCACTCCACCAGAGTGGTATAGCTTCCTCTGCCCTCTTTGGAGGTGTTTCAGTGGGGGACATTTGCACGGCCATATCTTGGTCTTCCCCATGCCCTTTCATCTGTTTTTACTTGTTGGACATGTCAGGGAGTTTTCTGTCTCTCTCTCTCCTCAGCACAGGGGGTCCTGCTCCTCCCTTTAGCTCCCACTAGATAGGAGTTCTGTGTTAGTTACATGCGTAACACATCTACCTGGTCTCCTGGCCCTCCCCTGTTCCTCCCTGATCATGGGGACTTGAGACGTCCCTTCCCTCTGTAGTTACAATTCGTAACTCACACACCCTGTGCCCAGGCACTCCTATTCCCCTTCGTGCTCTCTCTTGGAGAGAGAGATGTACTTTATCTTAGCAGGGCATGTGTCTTCATGCATGGGAAAGCAGAGACCCCTCCCTTGACCTGGTTACAATTCGTAAACATCTCACACTCACTGCCTCTCCTTTCATCTTCCCCTGTAAAACTATTTCAGTGTGATCACTATGCGCATGGCACAGGTCCAATAGATGAGGCAAGATGCTTTGCCTGCAATCATATAACTAGGGTTACAATGCGTAACCATTGTTAGCATTAATCAAATATTTTGATCTAGCTTTGATAAACAATAGCTAGTGTTAGCTGCAATATTTGGTAGCTGACATTAGCTCTAATTTTTGGTAGCTCATGTTGCTGTAGTTACCAGCAAAAGAAGATGTGTTAAATGTTTTGCATTGTGGGGTAGATTAGGAGGATTGAGTGATCATTAATGGGAGCAGCCATTCTTAATACAGTCCCCCATTGGATTTAACCCTTTGAGCTGTAAAATCTCACATTTGAGATTAAAATGTTCTGATGATGATATCACAATAGGGACTGGCCGTTGAACGCTATAGACCACAGAAGTGATATTCCACTAGTCCCACCCCCTGGTTCAAAATAACTAAAAATGTGCCTCAGGGAATACTGTTATTCGTACAGTAACTATTTTTTGATATGTTGTCAACAAATACAACCACCATATTTCCCAAGAAGGAGTCACCAGTCACATTCAGTTGGAAATATTTTTAATTAACGCTACGGTAGGCTCCAGCAGACGGTTCGATGAGCATGACAGTTGGCTATAGATAACTAGCTATAACATAGGTGACACTGTGACATAGCTGCAAGTTGTAGTTTGTAGATCAACGAAACTTAATGTGTGTTTCTTGGAAATATGTTGTTGTTTTTTGTCTCATCAGATAGTTATAAGTAGACTCATTAATGCTGAGGATTTTTGGATTGGAATGTCACTTCTGCAGTCTATACTCTTAAAATAATAAGATAGAATTTTGAGGGGAAATTCCAAAAAACGTACACCTGAAAGGGCTAAGAGGGGGAGAGTTTGGTTTTATATAGCCTAAACTCACTGCTGCCATCTATAGGTGAAGGTGGTCATACCATTACTTTATTAATTAATGTACCATGAGTGAGAATCAGAATAGGTTTATTTGTAAACTTGTTTCGGATTTATTTTTCTATTGATTAAATAATGTGAGCAATGAATTACCTGAATACGTGCCATGCCTAGTCCTGAAATGACTGTGGGAAAAGCACAGCATAGAATTAAAGTCTTCTGTTTGGTTTAGCCGCTATTTCTCTTGCAATTACAGTGTGAGACAAACTCTTGGTTATACACACACTTAGAAACTAGAATACCATTGCACAGAAGAGGAGTTTTCCTTTGACAGGGTGAGTCAGTGCGTTTGAAAATTGTACAGTTAACATTTATGAGACACCACAATACCACTCTGATCTCCCAGGTTATGTTTGCTTCTGAGTTGAACTACCCAGAGTGGTGTTATTCTTTTCTGTGACTGGCTTCAGCAAGAACATGTTGTAGTCAGAAAGTGAAAGTGAAAAAGAATTTGTGGGTGTAGTGGTGTAACCCAGAATGCCATCTGATAGGCTAAAAGCCCAATTCATTACATAGGATGAAAATGGTAAGAGTCTGTACCTTTTGGATTTTGGATTTTTTCTCCCCTTGTATCACAAGGTGGTCACGCGTTCATGCTCCAGATTAGAGGAAGTGATCAGTTGGAGGCAGAGGGGTCTATTACCCAGGCTGCATTGTTTCAGCGCTGCCGCCCCAGATTCCGTCTCCCAGGGCGTACCTAATGGTCTCAGACTCACGTGCCCAGAGGACCTAGGCCCTGACACCATACGAGGTCCAGAGGCAGTTGGCACAGCTTCTGCCTTCCACACAGCCTCAAAAGGGGAAGTTCTTTTGAATGATAGGAAGAGCTACAACAGAAGGTCACCTCTTCTTAGAATTATGTGAGGGAGTTGGACCAAATCTTTACAATCATGCAGCAAAAAAGTTACTTGTGAGCATGTGATGTGCCAAAAAAAAGAGAGAAATGACTGACATATATGACCTTTAAAATGAACACAAGTGCACATAAAAGAGCAGCAGCAAGTTTAAGGGGAGTACACTTATTATGGTGATTTTTTGGTATTCTATTAAAGGGTATTACTACTCAGTTCAAGTATTTATTGACTCAATTAAATGAACTGGTACTCTCTGTAACTGATTATATAAATCGAATTTCTTCATCTGCTGCCTCTAATAATATGTAATCAATTTCTGTCCTAAAAGTTGATCATAATGCGTCCTACTACAGTAGCCCACAGTACAGTTGAGATGGACCAACCAACCCCATGATGTCACTATAAAAAATTACGGTGCACAAGCATAGCAATGCCTTTCAGTAAACTTGTAAAATAGGGCTATTACTTAATGTTTATGAATTAATATTGTACATACTACCATTATATACATTTAATAACATACTGTTAATGATGATTCTGATGTTTCGTGTCCTCTTTCATGTAGCCCTATTTCATACTAAACGTTTATTTCAGGGCTTGTACAGACTGGAGTGTGGCCCCATTGGCTTTGCACTGATTTTGCAGCTAACTAGCTATGCTGCAGGTAGCCAGTATAAAGAACAGCATGGGTTGTGCTGAGAAAGGACTCTACTGATTGGCAACATCATTGGTAAGTAGGAAATAAGGCTTGGGGTCCAAAATTCTGAACTTGCCCTTTAAGACTGAATGTGAGCTATCCATACAAAAAGTACAAGCACACCCCATGGGCATACCCTGAAGATGGCCAGTAATTTTGAAGCTGGTAAGTTCAAAGCTGTAGGAGGAGTAGTGTTAACAAAAAACGCAATTACAATATCAGTAAGTTGGCTTTGTCAAGCCAGCTTAATAATAGTGATCTGCTATACAATGGACCGACCAGCGAAAGTGCTTGGCATTATCCCAGTTCCAGTGCTCTATCCAAAACACCCAGTGGCTATAGCCTAATTCTTAGAACACAGCAATTACCAAGGCTGTGGTGGAAGAGAAGTCATGTTGATCTAGTTTTATATGCAGCTTTGTGCACTGGAGGATATGCTTCCGTGCAAGTGACTGATCTCAGAGTGCTTTGTCCAGGCCATGCGTGGGTAAAACTACAAAGACTAATCATTACAGGAGAAGCCGAGATGGGGTCCTTTGTTGAGAGCATTCAGGGGAAGGAGAGAGAGAGAGAAAGAGAGAGAGAGAGAGAGAGAGAAGGAGAGAGAGAGAGAGAGAGAGAGAGAGAGAGAGAGAGAGAGAGAGAGAGAGAGAGAGAAGGGATGAGAACAGGTCCATAGCTCCAGTTGCAAAGGGCCGGAAGG
>OMKL01121279.1:2547-14454 GCA_900302295.1 Parasudis fraserbrunneri
CAGAGTGTAACCCCCCCCCCCCCCCCAAGCATCATCACAAAGATGTGCGAATATTTTGGCAACGGAGTATTTTGGAGATACAACAGGGCGACAGGCTCAACCACTGAATTTAAACTGTTAGAAGCAAAAATGTCCGGTTGTTGCATAGTTGGTTGTCAAAAATAGATATTATGATAAGGCCACTTTCATGTCCTCCAGCCACTAATTATAACTGCGTACAGATCTGGAAGTCGGTCACCATTGACAAAGTCCATTTATTTAGGTTGTATTTCCCATCGTTGGTGGTTAAACTGTAGTACTCTGCTGTCCTTCTGTTGCCAAAATACCTGCGCATACCTATATACAGTACATTGTTATTTATTTTGAAACTATAAAAAGGATTTATTCAGAATCACGATCACTTTCAGATGTAAAGGTTGCTCTGAATCTCACTGGTTTTGACAAACTTGCGCAAGGTGTCGACACTCGGGCATGGATCCAACTGGAGGAGGAAGAGCAGAGAGTGAGATCAAAACAAAATGTTTAGCAATCTTTCTCAATCCAACTGTTACACCCATCAAATACACAATAATAATTCAATAGCTGTCAGTGTGCGGATACTTGGCGCACACTCTCACTCTCACTCACACTCACACACACATGCGAAATGTATTTACAGTTTTTTTGTTTCATCTTTTATCGAATGTTTGCAGCTACAATTCAATATGAAAACATCAGTTACCATGACTGACATGATTAAATCATGATTTATTTTGGAAAACCAGCTTGTCTTTTTCACTTTGCATGCGAATATGATGTGAATGCTAGTTCCTCTACATTTATGTTGCTTAATTTTGGGAAGTTTCTTGTTATCATACAGTAGGTCTCTGGATGCCTCACTAGGTGTACGTATAGGTGGGGCTTATTCAAGCTCAACCAGTTAAGAGAAAATAATTGCTGCTTAGTCAGTCAATTAAATATCAAACTATGGAGTGTTATAGCTCAATTTGTTCATGACAGTGGGTCTCGCTCATCAACATTTCCTTACAATCTGTAAGAAATGTTTGACAACGTGCCCACGTAGTGGTTAAGACCTCCTGTCTCTGGGACCACAGATACCCCCCTGCTGACCACATGCCCAGAGATGGTGTAGTGGTTAAGACCTCCTGTCTCAGGAATCACAGATACCCCCTGCTGACCAAATGCCCAGAGATGGTGTAGTGGTTAAGACCTCCTATACCCCTGCTGACCACATGCCCAGAGATGGCGTAGTGGTTAAGACCTCCTGTCTCTGGAACCACAGATACCCCCTGCTGACCACATGCCCAGAGATGGCGTAGGAGTTAGGACCTCCTGTCTCTGGAACCACAGGTACCCCAAGCTGACCACATGCACAGAGGTGGCGTAGTGGTTAAGACCTCCTGTCTCTGGGACCACAGGTACCCTCTGCTGACAACATGTGCAGGGTGGAACTGAGAATATGCCATCTTACAAAAAAAGCCATGTGCTTATTCACCGTATGACAGGCTAGTGCACAACCATGTGCAGAGGCAGGGAAGATAATGACAACACACTGGGGATTTCCTATTCCAGCAACAAGTGATTAGCATATCTATCTGCCTTACACTCCTACGGCCCAAAGGACAGCACAAAATGTAGACATTTTTAAATGCAGACTTTAATGAAGACATACCTTTTTAGGCTGTCTTTTATATATTCATTCATACGCCTTCTTTTGATGTTTGTAAAGTGCATTGCATTGCAACTCTGTATGAAATATGCTATATAAATAAGGCTGGATTGATCGATTGATCGATTGATTGGCTATCCTCGATGTTAAGAGGTTACGCTACTTGCATACATCTCAGCCTCCATGAGTAGGAGTTTTGGCAGTTCTGATATAAATTGAGTCCTAGTTCCTGCAGCAGTATCCCTACATTACATTACTCGTACTACAGAGTAAAGATATAGTGATATCTTTCAACACACTTCTTGGCAGTGGCATCTGCATTTCTCATAACACTGTGTGTCAATACATGTTCCAAATTTCTGATTTAGCTGCTGGTACGGAATGGCCCTCAGGACTTGCAATATTCATCTCACCTTGATGCATTTGCTAAGACCGGTCAGGACAGGCTTGTAGGTTTCCATGGTAACAGAGTCTGGGCTGATGATATCACTGTAACACTGGAAGGCAACAGCAGGGATCTGGTGGACCTGACAGTAGCTGAGGACTGAGGGAATAGAACACAGAGGCATTTCAGTCAACAATCTACATTATGTAACGGTTAGTTCCGAGCAAGATGATTGGCTGAGAGGCACTGCATGAATGTTGCTAATACACAGTATGGAACAACACTGGAACTTTTATCTGTAGCCTGATGCATCACTCCACGACTGTTGAAGGGGCCATATTATGCTCCGTTTCAACAAGTCAATATAGGTCTCTGAGGTCTCCAAAACATGTATTTGATGTTTTTTGCTGAAAATACCGCTCAGATTATGCATTCTAGCGTGCGGGCTGTTTCGGTGCCTGTAGCTTCAAATGCAAATTAGCTGCTGCTTCCCACGTCTGAGCAAATCTGGCTCACAAAATTCAGATCAAACTGTCCAGCAATTGCATAATCCCATTTCTTGCTTAAAATGTTGTCAGAAACATATTTTAGTGAACCGCTTAGGTGGAAAAAGAGAAAGTTTACGAGCGAGCCGCCATCTTGAAAAACGTAGACACAGAAGTCAAGGACTACCCATATGCAATGTGTTATATAGTGACGTTTATATATAATGGAAGGAAAGGCTGGACTACAAATGCTGCATTTCAGGCAGTTTGGGAGCAGTGTTTTCAGTAGGAGAGAATAACTCTCTTTGGCGTGGACTTTGGGCTTTGTAACTCTGCAGACATTTTACATGCACCTCCAGCTATATAACACGCTAAAGGAAAGGGGAAAAACCTCAAAAGAATAACATGGGCCCTTTCACATTAGATTGCATCTCTATGTACCAGTATTTATTTGTTTTGTTTTGTGTTGCTTAGCAACATGTGACAGCTAGTTACAAGAGTATGTGTTGGCAGAGCTGAAAGGTACATCATCATCTAATGTCTATGATTTTCATAATTTACTTGATAAAAGCAAAATAAAAATAAAAACAAAAACATGAAAAAGACACTAATGTAAAAGTCAAATACCATTAAATATCACTATACCATCAAAAACAAGAAAAACATATGAGCTATCATATTATGGCTATATCACCAAGTCCTATGGTCAACTCTCAATACTACGTGCCAAAAGGGTTTCATTCCCACTCCACACATCTGTTACTTTGGTTCATCCTTGCCTATTGCTTTACAATTCACGCATGTGGAACAATTTATCCATTTTACTGCTTCCGCAATCATCACTTGGAAAGCATTAAAACAAAGGAGTGAATTTTTAAACATCACACAGAAGGAGAAATACCGGAGACATCTGAACGTCCAGGAGTGACCTCCAAATGATTCTAGCAAGATGTACAGTGCAGTCTGTAAGTCTGAGGCCAGTCAAACGTTTTTTTGTTGTTCTGGCTCTGTACTCCAGCTCATTGGATTTGAAATGGAACAATAACTATGAGGTTAAAGTGGAGGCTTTCAGCTTTAATTTGAGGGTGAACCATGCAGGAATTCTAGCCCTTCAGGGACAAAAAGTAATTGGATAAAGTAACATGAACACAAACATGATTGAGATGTAATCCATTTTTCTCCATCAGAGACATCTAACCTCTTTCTCTGTGTCAACAACACATAAAATAAAGTCACTATGCTTCGTTTTCTGACCCGTTACACGTGGCTCTTACTAGCGTTGGGTTTTAGGATTGGGGAAATTCTCCCAAATCCAGGACCCTATTTTAGCCCGGTATCTGCCTGAAAATCTAGTATCAGTATCAGGTGCATCTCTACATGCTGGTTCTGGTAACAGGCGTGCCTACATTGCATCAGTCAATTACAAGATTGTAAACTCTTCTTTCAAGCGTTCGACAGCGTCCACTTTTGCTTCCACAAAACGCTTTCCTCTGACTGCTCGTGTTTAAAAGACAGTATTTTTGTCCACGCCGTCTTCCACACGTTATTTTCGTTGACACCATATTTCTTGGCAGCGTAAGGAAACGTCAAGGTGACTCCGCTTCGTCGACTACCGTCAGTCTTAGATTTGGCATCACGGCTCCTGCTCAAGTCCTTTGGTTACACGGCTCGCTTCTCAACCACTTACTTCCAATCGATCACAGGGTTTCTCAATTCCTCTGCCCACGCACGACAGGACACCTCCGTCTGGGACTCAAACCTACACAGGCCCTAAGCTTGTGTCGGCCAGGGGACTCTTGCTCTACTGGTAACTGGCGCCATCTACTGTCACGGAGTGGAATGTAATTTTCCAAGTCATATTTACTAGTCTGCAAATATATGGGTTGAGTGTAATGTTTACATGCACCTCTATAACAGGCAATGTCATTAACTCACTCACTCATTCATTCAGTCACTCACACTTAGCCGATCTGCCCCCTAGTGGCGTCCCACGGTATGAACACCGCTCCGACCTCACGAGTGAGAGGAGTTGGGAGGAATAGATGCTGAGAGAGAGAGAGGGGGATAGAGAGAGCTATGCTAAGTGGCCGGTTGTGCAGCGCTACATCAGGTGGAGAGAGAGAGAGAGAGATAAGAGATCAAGTAGAAATGTGTTGCTGCTGCATTTACAGAGTTTTGACTATGACTGCAAATGATAGCCGTCTCAAGACCACGGTACTGCATGAACGCAGCGCCAAACCTCACGCACTCTCTACGAGAGAATGCTTCGCGTCTATGACACTGTGTGTCCTTGATCAGACAACATTTTAGCTGCGACCAGCAGCTCTATAGCTCGCTCCGTTGATTGGTTGGTCCACAAAAGTGTCCCCACCCTCTAGCAGCCACAGTTTTCGCCCAACGGGGCTGATATTTGGCATGGAGGTCCAGTGTTGAAGCATGGCCTCTCAGGCTGGCTCAGTCTCCCTCCTCTCCTGCCTGGATGGCAGCTGCCCGGCACGTTAGTTTCTTCTTACACTTTACAACAGCAGCTCACCTCATTCCCCCTGTCCGACACATCAAACACCATCCACACGTACCGATTTACTGAATGACACTGCTCACTTTCTTATGTTTTTTTGATTAATTAAATTAATACTATTGTTGAACCGGGTCCTTTTGCCGCGTGGTCTCCCATTGTTGTTATGACTCGAACGAGCGGTCGTAACAACGCGCGGTCGCGGCCTATTGCGGATTGTGCGCTCGTTTTGGGGAATCACAATCACCTTATATTTATATTTCGGACCGACGCGGTAGATCCTAAATCCGTTATTAAAGTCCGATAGTCGGCAGACGCGGCGTGCCGTACCTGAGGCCGTCAGTCCGGTGACTATGTTGGGCTGCTCCAGCGGCGGGCAGGCGGGTTTGCCGCTGTAAGTGCTGGTCCGGAGAGAGCGCAGGAAGGGGGCGGAGCTGAGGTAGTCAGAGGTCTTGAAGTCAGCGACGGGACTATCCGACAACACCGTCACTCTCAGCCCTCTCTTCTGGAGGCAACCGAATACCTGACAAAAAAACGACAAGACAGAATTCTCAACAAGCCAAGCCTATCGTGCACTGTTCAACAACGATCTTGGAGCTTGGTACCACGACATTCCTTGTGTCAAGTAGCTGAATATTTAGCTGTAAAGACATCAGCGTTGTCACCTGCCAAAAGCTGGTCAATATTGGCTGTGGCTTCTGAAATGTCAACCCTACTTACCAGTCTGGTAGGCAACCAACCAGTGTTCAATCATCTTTTCTATTCTAAAAACAATCTTGGCTGCTAAGAAATGAAACTGGCAACTAAAAACTGACTCCACCAACCTAACGGTAGCAGGCTGACTAAAAGGTTAATTTCATAAAAAAATGTATAGAGCTCACCTTTTCTGTCCACTGAAACAACTGGTCTTCTGCAATGTAGCACGTGTTTTGGCATATCAAAACCTTCAGAAGAAGTGCGAGAGAAACATTATGAATGTTATTCACAGGTTAACGTCCCAGAAAAGATTTGTCATGTAGCTCAGTAGGTAAACAGTCAATGGACTGCATTTATATAGTGCTTTTTCAAGTCCTTCGACCACTCAAAACGCTTTACAACTTATGCCTCACATTCACCCATTCACTCACTCACACACACCGATGGCGAAAGCAGCCCCGTACGGCGCCAACCAGCTCGTTTGGGAGCGGTTAGGGGTTAAGCGTCTCACTCAAGGACACTTTGATATGAAGTCGGGAGGAGCCGGGAATCGAACTGGGAACCTTTGGATTACCAGACGACCGCTCCAACCACTCACACTCGAAGAGTAACCGCTTGAAGTCTCATGCTGCATTTAGCCTAGAAAGTGGCGATTTACAAACGCTACTCTGGTCTGTATCAGTCAAGGGGGATCAGTCTAGTTCACACAGTATTTTCTAAATTAAAAGATGAGGACTTTGCAGTCCTCGACACTTATTGGGAACTAATTGGTGATGATAATAAAACTATTCATGCAAATAGCATCTCAGAAAAAGCTCTTACTTTGTTGTACAAAAGCAAAAGAAGAGTCTAATTTTCACAGGCTCAACATCCAGATAAGGATGGCAAAATTTGAACTATTTTAACTTCTACCGCAGTGCATTCTGCCGTTGCCGTCACCGTTGGCGCTGACAGATTTTGCCGTCATCTCTCATTGAAAATGTCTACATGTAAACAAGACATCAGACACTTGGGAACGGTTTCCCAGTGCGAGTGGGTTCATCTTTACACCCTAGCTGTTAACACCAGGCTATGTAATCACAAAAACATATTTTGCACATTATCTTCCACATTAACAATTCACGGCACAGCTGCTTTTGCCGCTAATTTCGCCAGGTGGGTCTCTCACCGAGGGGTCGTCGGTGCGTCTGAAGAACACGCACGATGGCTCCTCGCTGCTCTGCCCCCTGAAACCACGAGTCTTCTCGTTCCACATGGATGCGCGTCCCGCTGTCTCCCAGCTCGCAGAGTTCAGGACATATACAGACACAAAACCTGAAGGGGTGAGACAGGTCTTTTTTTTTTTCTTTGCAAACAATGTGCCGCTTTTATCAAGCACAATACAAACACATATGTATGACACCAGAGGCCATAGCTGGCGGGCTTGCCTGCTAATTTAGAGATAGAACATTTTCTGAGCTCAATAAATACATAATAAACGCCAAACTGAATTGCCAGGTATGTATTGTCCAAAATAAGGTATTTGCCACAAACGGTTTTGCTGTAACAGTGTGATTAGCACCCTTCATTTGTGAGTGACCATTTTGGAGGGTGGTAAAAAAAAACCTGGACTACAGTCATTTATTTTTCATCCAGTAAATGAACGTCACTCACTTGCAGCATTGTGGCCCACAGCTAGTAGGAAGTCTGAACACTGGAGCACAGCGCTGCCAGACCTCTCCATCGACTGTTTGACTTCTGGGCCCCACTCCAGATGTACCTCCCTGATAAAACACAAAAATGACCATTAAGTCATCGATCCTTTTTCTGATCGACACAGAACTTCGTAAACATGTTGAGTAGAGGTTAAGAACCATGGAACTAGTTAAGGACCATGTCTACAATATATATTTACAATAGACGCTGATGCTACAAAAGGCGCATGATCTGTGAATAACTGAAAATGCCCATCCCTACTTCACTTTTCAAGTTGCACACAGTTGCGTTTAATTTCCAGTTTTCTAAATAGCTAATGTTAGCATTAACTCTCATAACTTTAACATGTAACTTGTGTGGCTTGTGACTGAAGAGTATGGTTTGAAATGCAGTTCAAAGCCTTTGCCAGAATAGCCTATGACGTTCGACTAGCAATATATACCGGTATGCCAATGTGTTAGCACAGCTAGCTAGGCAACCTAGCTAATGTTACCTCTTCTCTTCAAGTTCTCTACGAATTTGCTCATCTTCTTCATTTTCATCAAGGTCCTCATCATCTTCTCCCACAGCACGGGAGTACATAGACACAACCTCTCCGAAAAAAGTTGCCATTGTCACTGCTGTTGAGGGAATGGTTTTGTTTGTTGTTCTTCTGAACTGGCAAGTCACGTTGTTCCTGTTGAACTTTTCCTTTCCTTTCTGAATTTCATGGAGGGTCTATCGCCTCTTTACACCGCCACCTACTGTACCGGAGTGTATGCAGACTTGACACCAGCTGATATTTTATATGAAATAATTAACTCATATGAAACCGATATGTCTTTAAAACCTCATTAGAAATTAATAATATATTCTGAGGTTCAACTCAAACCGAGAATGTCTTTCTGGGGAGAGATGTTAACAAACTTTTCAAGAGACAGAACCTCCACAAGGCAACTGGCCCGGACGCTGTCTCCCCCTCTACACTGAAGCACTGTGCTGACCAGCTGTCTCCAGTGTTCACAGACATTCTTAACACCTCACTTGTTGAATACAAGGTACCTGCCTCCGTCGAAACATCTACCATCATCCCCGTCCCCAGAGAGCCAAAGATCACAGTCCTTAATGTTGACAGACCAGTCGTCCTGACCTCTGTGGTAATGAAGACTTTTGAGCTGACCCACCTCAAGGCCACCAACCCCCTCCTTGACCCACTGCAGTTCGCCTACTGAGCCGACAGGTCTGTAGACGAAGACGCAGTCAACATGGGACTCCACTACATCCTCCAGCACCTAGACTCCCCCCGGCACCTACGCCAGGATCCTGTTTGTGGACTTCAACACCATCACCCCAACTCTTCTACAGGACAAACTGTCCCAGCTGAGCGTTCCTGAGCCCACGTGCAGGTGGATCACAGACTTCCTGGCAGACAGGAAGCAGCACGTGCGGCCGGGCAAAGCTTGTCTCAGACTGTACTGCTCCAGGACCAGGAAGAAAGCAGGAAAGATCATCGCCGATCCTTCCCATCCCGGTCATCACCTCCTCCAAAGACTTCCATCCGGCAAAAGGTTTCAGTCTATCGGGACCAATATCTTGCACCACCTGAACAGGTTCTTCCCCATGGGAGTGGGGCTCACAAACAAGCCCCCTGCCTCTCACTGGCCCTGGGACCTCCATGTCCTTTATGCACCAACGTCACCAAGTCACATTCCTTGTCCATGCAAATATACTTGTACATGCAAATATACTTTGCAAATAAAGAATTCCGATTCTGATTCTGGTTGAATGCAGTCTGCAGCCTAATCTAAAGGGTTACCAGCTCAGGCCTACTGCAGATCATTGACTTGATAACATGTGGTATGTGGGGGAAGATACTTTAAGGCCACAGTGAGCAAATTTAGGTATAGTTTATTTAGTGCCCCCCCCCCCTGTAAATTATAATGTCAGAAAAATTAACCATAATTATTCTATTACTGGTATTCAAATATTCTGACCCACGTGGGATTTTAATCATCTTTATCAGTATACATTGAGAACAGATCATTTTGAAGAGTATGACTTGCTGATGGGAAACACTTTGTTTGCAGCTCTCAGATGCCACCATAGCTCAAAGTATGCATCCATCTTTTTACCGAACACATACATTCGTCACATACTATCAGTTGTTACAGCGATAGAGGGATAACGTCCTCATGGATAACCGATGCCCTACCCTCCCTGAACAGCAGAGGGTGCAACTGCAGCTAAAGACCAGATGTTGTGGAAATTCTGTCATTCAAATGCCCGTATGTATCATGAGTGTCTCACTGTCAGCAGATGTGGATAACTCTTTCTGTAGGATGTTTATCTTATCCTATCCTACACAGACCAACTGTCACACATGCGCGCGCACACGCACACACGCACACACACACACACACACACACACACACACACACACACACACACACACACACACACACACACACACACACATTCACTCACTCACTCACTCACTCATGCACACACCATCCTGGTTGAGGGGGGTCCTTCTCTGAATCGCCCCTCTGAGTTTTCTTCCACTTCTTTTTCCTATTAAAGGCTCAGTCAGTGATTCAAATGTAAACTAATGAGTACCTCCACCAAAAAGCAATGGAGACATGTTTTCATTGACCCAGCTCTTAAATATGATATGAAATATGCTCTTAACTGTATTCACTATATTTTGTGGCTGTAAAATATGTGTTTACGTTGTAAATGTTTGTAGACATTGGACACCTATATGCTGCTTTATGATTGCTTAATTTACATGATATATTATCATAATTGACAGTTATATGGTAAACCGAGGGTTAAGGTCAGAGGATGTTGTTCCATCATCATGTGGGCTTGAGACATGCCACTGTGATAATGGGCCATACAAATCAACTTGACACACACACACACACACACGCACACGCACACGCACACGCACACGCACACGCACACACACACACACACACACACACACACAGAAGACACGTGTGCACACATGCATGCGAACAATGTACAACCAAAGCCTGCACACACACACACTCGCACACACAAGTCTCTGTCCGGCTGGTACATTGGTTTCTGTGTACAGTATGTGGCCAGTCCCAGCAGAGGCCAGCCTCGAAGGAACAGTCGTGTGTTCTCTGTCTCTCTCTCTGTCTCTCTCTCTCTCTCTCTCTCTCTCTCTCTCCGGGGACGTGCCCAGAGTAGACAAATCATGCTAATTGTCTGGGAGCGAAACAGAGCCTTACACCCAAGATGAAGGCAGAGAGACGGGCTCTCTCGGAAGCCAAAACCATTCCCAGACTTTTACTGCTTGGGTGTCTCCTCCATTTGTTCCTCTCAGGTATGTCAAAAGTTTCTTCTTCTTTTGAGAGTCAGAATGTTTGATGACCATAAGACAGGCTTTGCAACATATAAGGCAAGGTGGAGGAAGTTGGAGTGAGCTGTGCCTGCTTTCTGACAAATTATTGGTTTAGATTTATACAAAAAAGTTTAATCTACAACTTTACGAAATTATAGTAATAGAGTTAATCATAGTTAATGTAGTATAGAAATATAGTAAAATCAAAGAGGGAACAAATAAGTAAACAACATATTAATATATTTGTATCGTATATATATTGTATATACAAATAGTATTTGAATATCTAAGAAAGTTCATTTTGCAGCTAAGTTATGAACACAATAGTCCTAATTATTGGAGGAAATTTGGCATTCCAGATAAGTGGATTTTCACTCATTTGGAATAGATGGAGAATATGAACTCGCTGACCATAGCAGGAAGTGTCATGGTGGTTTCTGAGTATCAGTGCACTTCTATGGAGTCTATCGACCACAGCCATTGTAGAAAACAGTCTAACAGATCAGCAGTTTAGCTCAGTTGTTCATGTGTTTTGATGCAATGGAGCTAAAAAAAGAAATGTGCTGGGTAGCACAATCAGAATCCTCCCAGCATCTTACAGATAAGGGGCAGGGATGTTCAAAGGTTCTAGAAATATTTTCTTGTACTTGACCATAGAAGTAGCCTACAAAAGGGACTTGTACAGCATTCTCTCCATGTATTTTCACAATATATGTTCCTGGGACTAGTAGATTAATATAGTGAGGCTGTGTTGAGAAAATGTCAGAAGCCGACTTTCTTGGCTTCCTGTCCCTGCATGGCAATTCTAAATTTGCATACTGTGACATATTCAACGCTAATATATTTGTGCTTTGAGGCGGTGACAAAACCAATATTTTCAGATATTATGCGTGATTATTGCAGAGCTGTGGTGGTGGTGACCCCTCATTGTTGTCTTCCAGCAGCAGAGTCACTGGGCTGCTCTGCCTCTGCCCAGCCTACCAGGGAGCCCCTGTTGCTCTGCTCTGTCTCTGCCCAGCCTATCAGGGAGCCCCTGTTGTTGTGAGGGCTCTTTTCATGGGCTGCCAGGGAGGAAATTAGAACAAACAATCCCTACTTTTGTTAGCT
>OMKL01121322.1:0-10142 GCA_900302295.1 Parasudis fraserbrunneri
GGGACTTGGAGGTCACTACAGGCGAGCCCCTGGGTGGTTTCGACCATGACCCAGGGGTATCGTATTCAGTTTGCTCGTCGCCCCCCGACCTCAAGAACCCCAACGGTTTTTACGGTGGTGGGCGCGGAGCACAAGGCAGTACTCCAAGCAGAGGTTTTCACCCTGTTGGAGAAGGGAGCCATCAGAGAGGTGCCTCAGGGCAGGGACAAACAGGCTGGGTTTTACTCCCGGTATTTTCTCGTCCCCAAGAAGGACGGGAAACTACGCCCTATTTTAGACCTCAGGGGTCTCAACAAACATCTCAGGCGTCTGCCTTACAAAATGTTGACAGTTTCAAGGGTGCGACGGTCCATCTGCGGAGGGGACTGGTTTGTCACCATAGACTTGAAGGATGCCTACTTCCAGGTTCCGATCTGGAAAGGGCATTGGCGATTCCTCAGGTTCGTTTTCGACGGCAAGGAGTACAGGTTCTGGGTCCTGCCGTTTGGGATCTCCCTAGCTCCCCGCACCTTTACCAGGTGCATGGATGCAGTTCTGTCGCCTCTGCGGCAGAAGGGGATACGAACACTGAATTACCTAGACGACTGGCTCCTGTGCGCATGCTCAGAAGCTCAGTGCCGAGCTCATCTGTCCATTCTATTGGAGCATGTACAGCGAATCGGCTTGCGGCTCAATATAGAAAAGTGCAGGCTGAAACCTTCACAGAGGACACAGTTCCTGGGCCTAGTGGTGGATTCCCGGGCTGCGCTGTTGTTATTGACGGAGGAAAGGCAGCGATCCCTCAGAGCATGCCTCTCCCAATTCAGACTTGGGGCCGGAGTCACATGGAGGCTGTGTCTCCATCTCCTGGGTCTGATGGCGTCTTCAGTCCAAGTTGTCCCGTTGGCCCTCCTACACATGCGGCCAGTGCAAAGGTGTCTCCTGGGTCTAGGCTTGAGCCCCAGGAGTCGCAGAAATTCCAAGGTACGAGTTACCAGGCACTTGCGGGCCGCCCTCCATTGGTGGGAGGACGACGGGAATCTCAGCAGGGGGACGGTGCTTGGCCCAGTGACACATCGTCAGCTAGTGATGACGGATGCGTCACTGACAGGCTGGGGTGCGATGTTCAGAGGGAATGGCGCCAGCGGTCGCTGGAGTGGGCCTCACACCACACAGCACATCAATATGTTAGAACTGACAGCGGCCCATTTGGCCCTCCGCCATTTTCTGCCGTTTCTTCGAGGCCGACACATGTTGGTGAAGACAGACAGTGTGGCGGCAGCTGCTTACATCAACAGACAGGGGGGGTTGGTTTCCCCTCGCCTGTGCAAACTGGCATGACGGCTCCCTGAGGGCAGTCCATGTGCCGGGGCTGGACAATTGTGCGGCGGATCAGCTGTCTATGGGGGGTCCGGACCCAGGGGGTGGCGGCTGCACCCTCAGGTGGTCGACCTGTTTGCATCACAGGAATCCACCCACTGCCGTCAGTTCTTCTCGCTAGGGAGGGACGATCCTCCCCTCAGAGTGGACGCCTTGGCTCAACCGTGGCCATGCATCCTGCTGCATGCTTTCCCCCCATTTGGTCTCCTCCCGGCCCTCCTACAGAGGGTGCTGTTGCAGTAAATGAGGCTGGTCTTGGTGGCCCCACGTTGGCCACACATGACCTGGTTCTCAGACATCCCACCACTGCTGGACGGGACCCCATGGGAGCTTCCAGTGCGGTAGGACTTGCTGTCCCAGGCAAGAGGTGCTCTGGTTCATCCATTTCCCCAGGGACTCAAGCTCTGGGCTTGGCCCCTGAGGGGACCGAACTATTAGCCATGGGGCTGTCTCCTTCGGTGATCGGTACACTGCAAGAGCCTCGGGCACCTTCGATGAGAGCTCTATGCTTTCAGATGGAGGGCCTTTGCAGCCTGGTGTGGGGAGCACCAGGTTGAACCGCTGACATCCTCTGCCCCAGCCATTCTGTAGTTCCTAGGTACAAGGGCTTCTGAATGCCAGGAAATCACCATCTACCCTCAGAGGTGTGGTGGCGGCGATTAAGGCAGCCCGGGTTGGGAGATATCGATTGTCTGAAGAAGTAGACAAACTGATTTCTCGGATCCTCAAGGGCGCTAGGAGACACGTCGGCCTACGTCGTAGGCCGTCTCTCACACCATGGGATATGGAGTTAGTTCTGGGGACTCTAGAAGCACCTCCATTTGAGCCTTTAGAGTCAGTGGATCTAAGATGGCTATCCCTCAAATCTGCCCTTCTGTTGGCGCTGGCCACGGCCAAAAGGGTGGGGGAACTCCATGCTCTCTCAGTACATGGAAACTTATGCAGGTTTTTGCCAAAAGAGGCGGGAGTGGTCTTGCAACCAAACCCGGCGTTCCTTCCTAAAGTCTTGTCTGGCCCTCAGCCGAGCCAGGCCATAGAACTCCTGTCCCTCTACTCTGCTCAGACAGTTGTTTGTCCAAGGCCCGTCTTTCCCACTGGATTGTGGAGGCTGTCCAGCAGGCATATGTGGAGGCTGAGATGCCTTTCCCTTCGGGTGTGCAGGCACACTCGACCCAGGGCATGGCTACATCCTGGGCAGCGTGGCGCGGTGCATCTCTCAGTGAGATCTGCAAAGCGGCCACCTGGTCAGCCCCTTCCACATTTGCTAGGTTCTACCAATTCAATGTGGCCACGGGCGCGTCGTTCAAGTGCTTGGTGAAGCCCAGTGGTAGTAAAAAAATAAAAAATAAATACTTGTTTCTTTTTAACTTGTCAGTCAGCCCAGGGTGGGCTGGTCTGAGTGGCCTCTTGACCCCTTGGGTTGAGCCTTCGCGACTTGCAGGGCCAACTAAGCCCTCGGTAGCGTCTGGCGCCGGGGCTCGAACTGACAGCATCCTTCGCCTGGCGGAGCTGGCCGGTATTGGAAGGGGGGTTTGTACATAGTGTACATTTGTACATAATTGCACACTTATTGATTTTGTAGAGCACGCTTGGTGGCTGTGACGTCTCTTTCGAAACTCCCACGATTCAGCCTCCTGAGGAGGTTGACACTGCTCTATCCCCTCACGGTGTGTCTTATAGCTCTTCCCATACAGATATATACATATCTCTGTATTGGAGGGTAAACCCCGATAACGATAGAGAACGTTCGGTTACCTATTGTAACCTTTGGTCTCTGAGTAGAGGGGTTTACCCTCCAACTAAGAGGCCGCTCTGGGATTCGTTCAATCGAAACTTTATGGTCAACCGGTAGTTATATCAGCTCAGCGGGGCTACGTCCCCACCACAGGTGGATTGTCTTAAAGTAATTATTCACGTCACCTGATTGCAGTCAATCAGTTTTCCCATACAGATATATACATATCTCTGTATTGGAGGGTAAACCCCTCTACTCAGAGAACAAAGGTTACAATAGGTAACCGAACGTTATCTGTACACCACCTGGACAGCTATTTCACCTCTATCCTATAGGTGTCCTCGTTGCCATCTTTGATAAGACCATCACTGTGGTATCATCAGCCAACTTGATGATATGGTTATTGTGGTGTTTAGCAACACAGTCATGTGTAAACAAGCTATAGAGTACAAGGCTTAGGCAGCAACTCTGAGGTACTCTTGTATTAAAGCTACAATGTGTAACATACTTTGGTTTGAATTTTGCTCCAAAACATATCTTAACATGGACACAGTCTTCGGTGTAGAGAAAAGACATTCCATTCTAAATTTTCACTGCAAGGCTCCTCCAAACCAATCAAAGAAGCTCAAAGGGAGTTTCATTGGAATAAGCACAAAATTGTGTGGTTATTTAGTGGTTAGTCTACATGGTCCTCATTGCCAGACTGTGTTGAATGAGGACCACATATATTCAACCACTAAAAGTGCTCATTCCAACATAATTCCCTTTGAGCTTCATTGCCATTGGATCTCTTTGGCCTTGAAGTTATTCTGACGTAGCCAGGTGCATATTGTTCTTAAAGGGAATGAGGGGAGCTGATTTGATTGGCCATATCGAAGCCAGCCCCAACTCCACCTACTAATAATATATTCCTCCTACTCCAACCCTGCGCAGCGCTGCGCCATGGTGTGTTTGCATCTCTGGTCACCAAATTACCAAAAAAAAAGTTGGCCACACCCACATGCGCCAGCGCTCTGAACTTAGACCTGTGTTTGCGCTTGCACTTAGATTAACTAAAGTAGAGCCCAATAAAATTTGAAAACATTATTCTCGGAAAACTTGAAGCTATATTAAGTTATATGGTATGTCGTCTGGGGTACTCAACTGAAGATGTGGATCAGTTTTCATTAGCATCTTTGAGCACTGAATGTTAGGGCTGTCAGAACAAAGTATTCAAATTTCATTCAAATTTGAAAAAAAGAAATATGAATTTGACTACCAAACTGCCAGTCGAATGTAAAATAAAATAAATGAATAAACAAAAAAGAAACCAATATCAATATGAGGTGCTGAAAGCACCCCTTTTTGTGATTTTGGAAAAATGTGCCTGCAATGCAAGCCAATATGTGGATTACAAAGCCCCCAGCCCAATGCCTAATGATTGTTTCCTATTGGTATTACCCATAATAGAAAATACAACATACAATTAATTTAACTTGTTAATTGTAAGCATTTTATGCCCGCTTTGATGTGGTAATAGTGTGTAAATTATATCATTAATATTCAAATTCCATTCGAATTTGCCTCATTTCTGCCTATTCATAGTTGAATGGTATTTTTGGGGACATCCCTATTGAATGGGTCTATTCAATGAAATAGGCACACCATGAACCTCTGCTTTAAAGGCACTACTAGGAGGATTTTTACATAAATATGTATTATTGTAAATTCAATGTCCATACCTTGGTAGGATTACTGCAGAAACATGTTGAGAATGAAAAATAATTGACAAGACTGTGACAAGTCCATTGATATCCTCTATTTTGTATTCATATTGTGTGCGACCCATATAATTATATAAAAACTAGAAGACATATGTTGATTCGATACAGCCCACTCGCCGTCCGCTTAGAATGCTTTCAAAATGGCTGCAAAACAGCCGAGAGATAGCGGCAGAGACACTCTATAATGAGAAGGAGCACTGCAGTAGTTTTGAATGGAGAAATCTGTAACGCTAAAAATGGCGGCAACAATTAAACTACTTGCTACAAAACAAACAGAAAATAATAAAATGTGATGTTATTTCATGTTGAGTAAAATTATAATCTATTGCATTTTGGGGTGAAATGTGAGTTTTAAAGATGTTTCAAATGAATCACGATCTCTGCAGTGAGTGGTTGCCATGGTAACTAAAGACTCTGTGGCAGAAACCACTGGATGGTGCATGTGTAGAAGGGGTCAGGTCTTGCTAGTTGCTGTTATCAAGATGGCGGTGAAGTGAGCAGACTTCTCTTGAGAGACTTTGATAGCAGTTAGTGAGCACTGCCACTGTGGGCCCATGTTCTCACATGAATGTGCCTGAGGTGGAGGTGGGGGGTAGGAACAGTGGTGGAGGGTAGGGCAGTTGATGGGGGACATCCATTGAGCTACAAGTTCAAGCAGTTTTTCAGTGGAACCAAACATAGCCACACACTACTATGTGTGGTGCTGCAACATTAGTCTACTTATAACAAGTCTACATACAGTATATGTGAAGTAGACACAGTTCCTGACCTGTTCCTGGTCATTAAGCCTACTTAAAGTTATACTGTTGAATAAATTATTTAGCATAGTTATATAGCTTACCATCAGTGTTTAAACTTTTTCTTGCAGTTGTAAGCTATGCATTTCACTCCAATAGCAGCAACTGGGGCAAGCCATAAAGATTGCAGACATCCTGGTTAGCAGGGATGAATTCATCAGGGATGAATTTGCTTGATACCATCTTTCCTTGCCATGTTCCAGTCATACTTAGTGCTCAATTGCAAATGCATCAGAGACATAGAAAGTACGAGCCAAGCACACCCAGTCCTTAACCAGCTATACATACGTTTATTACGACAGGCCATTAACTCCACAGTTGTTTCAATTGAAAATCGATCTGGGTCGAGAGGCAGTGAAATCTGCCCTAATAAGCAAGGAACGTCCATATGTCATTTCTGTTTCGCTGATCTTAGTTTGACCCACTCAATAAGAGTTAAAAAAAAATTTTTTTAAAAAGAGAAGTTGCTGTCCAATGCTGCAGCTTCCCCCTGCCTTGCTAATGCTCGCGCCCCATCTTAAAGATGTTGTTGCATGCATGCGTTCACTTTTTCACGCATGCATGAATGGGGCCCAAAATTCGCTCTGCCTTTGCCCACGCTGTGAAGCTCTGGACTGGTTCTGCTGAAGGCATTACAGTGCAAAGGAAGCCTTTCCATACAAAACTTGCTTTATCAACAAAAATAACTCCACATTCATGGTTAGCAAGGCTGTTCACCCTCTCCTCTCGTCATCATAACAAATCGCATGCCAGGCTCGGGAACAAACAGCAATCTCTGTGCAACAGGAAGCGACAGGGTTTATGGGAAATGTGGTCTTATCATGAGAATTAGGCTACCAGTTGTTTTGCCAATGGTCTCATTTGTTTACTGTAATTATACCAAGCTATCACAACCAATCTGACAATGATATATTTTCTTGAAAATTCTCCTAGTAGTAGCTTTAAAGGCTCAATCCATAATCTAAATGTAAACATTTTGGTTAGTCCCATACCCAAAAATGAAAAGTAGGAATGGAGTCATTGTCTAATTGATTGACTGGGATCTTGATATGAGGAATAACTACGAATAAATTAGTTTTTAAATTGTAGTATTTGCTGTATTTTGTGGCCGTAAAAGGTTTGTTTACGTTGGTAATGTTTGTAAACACTGGAGTAAAAGAGACCTATATTCTGACCTACGTAGGTAAGAAGGTTCCAAAAAGCGTATTAAGTTGGCTTGACAAATATTATATGATATTGTCATTGCCTTTTTTGTCAATGATAATCCTCCTACAGCTTTGAAGCTACCAGCTACCAGCTTCAAAATTGCTGGGCATCTTCAGGGTATGCCCATGGGGTGTGCTTGTGCTTTTGTATAGATAGCTCACTTCTATCCTTTCTTTCACTCATTTTTCATCCCTTTTCTCTCATAGACTTATAAAGGTAGAGCTAGAGTCTTCCAACTTGCTATACAACTTAGGACATGCCCAACTAATGAATGTTGATGACATTCATGACAAACTCTTCAAGAATGTGAAAATACCCCAAACTGATATGATCGAATAAATGCCAGATTGGGCTTTAACTCACCTCCTGCATACATGGTAGCCAACATAATGGAAGTGACCCATGCTATGTCGCTGTAGTTGACGGAGAAGTGCCTTTGGATGTCCTTGAAGAAGACAGTGAGGGCTTTGGGGAAGGCGTATGAGAAGCCTATGGAAATGAAGGCCCCAAACACCACCGCCCAACCCCAGCCTCCGTCCGGAGGGCTGGAGCCCACGTCAGCCGCTGGTGCAGAGGACATGCTCCTGTCCAGAGTTGGAGGAGAGACATTTTGTAAAGCAATAACGTGTTGTGTTTTGATTGGAACACTGGACCAATAATAGATATGGATAATGGACCAGGTGAATAAAGATGACAGCCTCCTGCATTGACATCATTCAGTCTTCCAACCCCATCTTATTGCCTAATATAATACATCCAGCATTTCTAAAAATGTCAAGGGCAAATGACAGAGTTTGGATGGTGTACTGTGGAATGGGTAAACCAGGAGATCATACTTTTTAGGTACCTGGGTCATTGTGGTTTTTCATACACCACTAACAAAGTGCTAGTCTAAAATTGAGAAAATGCTGTATGACAGAGTGCTTACACAAAGTCGGGCATTTTCAGTGATTGGATTATTCAGTCTAAGTGTAACCTCGGGGAACCCATTAGTGTAACAGAGGACTCTGTGCTTCACATGATTGCCACAGCCGAAATAAGAATTAACTTTTTGGCTACATCATGTTATCTATAGGCTATACCTCAGAAATTAATACATACACTATGAATAATTGAAACAAGTAGCCTATGTTTAATTATGTCAAGGCTTGATTTGGAGACTTTTAATATTTTCATGTAGGCAGACAACAGTGATGCACAAGCCCTAAACCTTAAAAAAACCACAAAAAAAACATGATTTTCGAAATATATTCTAGAATAGCCTACGTTACATATTTCAAAAAAGCGTTAACACATTTGCAAATGTGATGGAATATGTGTGAAGAGCATCGATAGACTAATGTAGGCTACACTATCTACAACTCCACCTAAACTCTACAAAGCAGACCAGGTAATAAGTTGCAGCGAGTGTGACGTTAGTTCCTTGCAACAATAAAGGCAACAATACTGCCTGCTTCTTTACTGTCATTCCCCTTGTGAAAACAAAAGAAAATGGCATTTTTAAGTTTAATTTTCATATATTCAAAAGACTGTTCACTAGAGTGGGCTACTGTTGCCTACTCTACTGTAGTTCTAAGAGGCTGAAGTCCCGAACAGAAAGTAAGGCTCCACACGTGGATAGCTGATATACAGTAGGACACACTGCAGCCTAACCGATCATTTCGAGCACAAGTGAATAGAATACATTATCGACATGAGTAAATGCTTAGCTACTCCATTCCGTTTGTCTTACCTTTCAGACAGTACCTCTGCGTCCACCGTGTTGCTCCAGAAAGTTGTAGATACAAGTAGGCTACGTTTACACACTGCAATATACGCCTGATCGCTACTGCTAGTCACGTGTTCCATCGAACTAGGCAGGGTGGTTTACACAAAGGAACAGCCCCGAGTTCAAATGAATATGCATTTTAGTGTTGGACGATTAACCCTGATTCGATACGATACCAAGTAATATCAGGGCCAGCATCACCGATAGCGATTCCGATACTTCATCACTTCGAAGTTACTAATGTACACAGTGGAGAGGTATTTTGAATAATGTATGACCGGTAATAGGCTACTATGATATAGGCCTATACTGATATGCTTTCATTTTCGCTTTCCCACTTACTTTGTCAAACCACTGTTAAAACAGTAACATTTTAAGTAGCCTAATGCACTTTCAAACTGTAGTTGAGCCATGCATGCCACTCTGCCTACAAATCATCTTTCAGGGCAAACTCTGCCAGTGATGATGCCAGAACGGAGTTTGCAAAGAAAAATGCATTATTATTTCCATTGCTATAGAGAGGCTCATTTGAATATCGATCCTATTGAGCTTGTATCAATTCTTAAATCAAGACGTCATAATTTCATTAAATAGTAGATATTATAGCCTCCTTGTCTTTTAATGTCCACCAAAAAGGTCATGCCACAATGTTGCAATTACAATAAAATATAGACCATACTGTTGACATGCTAATAAACTCCCTCTCAAGCTGTTGAACAGATCATAGTCGTCTGCTAATATAGAAGTGGTGCACTAGTAGTAGAGTACAGTAGTCGTAGTAGTAATAATAGTGATAACAAGCATTTCTCTTTTAATAATTTTATTCTCAAATTATGTGCAATGTGAATTTCACAGTTGAGCTCAACCACCACTATACCCCAAATCCCAAAACAGACAAACCAGCAAACTAATGGTAAAGAAAATGCAGGAAGAACTCACTGGTATAAGTACCCATAAGAGATGCATACTGATGCTGAAACAATGAGTTAGGTATTGCAGGCCAAGGCCACTAACTTTTAACTCTTGTACACAGAAAGCACATTGATTGATTCTTAGCTTGTTGTATTAAATGACTGGTGTTTTGAGAGAAAAGGTGGAATAATGTAGTTACTTGTCTGTAATGCTATAGTTTCAGTGAGATATTACAATAAAGCAATACTAGTGACGGGGAGGAAAAAGGAAATCAAATGCTCATGTGCAGTTAATCACTTCTTCTCAACAGGGCGTAATTACTCTACCGTAACTAAATAATTAGGTAAAGAAAAAAAAAAGCCATTGAAAAGAACAAAAAAAAGATCACACCTAATTTTTCAAGTTATAAAACAAAAAACAACCAAAAATAAACATGTTTAAAAAAAACTGTGCAAGTACAGCAAACCTATAGTACAGTATATTACACACAACAAAAACATTTAAATACAGTACTGTGTATCAATAGATATCCTGAGAGTTGTCCATTCCTGGTTCCCAAATGGCTGAGTTTGTAGGCATACGAGGGAAGCCCGTTCTCTCCA
>OMKL01121570.1:8617-21435 GCA_900302295.1 Parasudis fraserbrunneri
AGTCTGAGGGTTGAATTACACATACTCTGGCATTTGATTATAATGTCATGTTGAGGGGAAAATCTGACTGGGTGAAAATGAGATCCCTCATGTCTTTTATGTACCTCTTCTGCTAACAGAATAACTGTTCAAACTGTAACAGTACACTTCTGCTAACAGCATAACTGTTCAAACTGTAACAGTACACTTCTGCTAACAGCATAACTGTTCAAACTGTAACAGTACACATCTGTTAACAGAATAACTGTTCAAACTGTAACAGTACACTTCTGCTAACTCCTCTACATTATACAGTGGCTGTGTGCACTGTACTGTACTGTACACTGAAAGTTGTACACTGTCATATTGAAGATTGTTGGTGGTTTATCTGTTTGTATTGTTTATATGTCTCAGAAATCACCTTTTAAATTCACAGATTACTTGAGTTTATTTGTGACACTTGTTGAGCCATGATACCTATAGGTGTGTATCAGAGCTGTAAATTTCATTAATGGCTCTCATAAGCACCACAGAAGTAGGTCAAATACTTACGTGGTAGCTGTAGCACCCTGAAAAGATCTGCTAGAAACAAGCACACATATTCTCTTCTTGGTGTGGCAGGGTTAATGACCAAATAACCTATACAATGGGCCTTTAGCTGGAGGGGGAGATGAAGACCCTCATTAAGTGTGTGTATATAATTTGGTGGTGGTGTTTTGTTTTTTTGTTTTTTTGTTTTTTTATATATATATTTTATATGTAATATTTACACCAGCTCTGTATATGCAAATTAAGCCATACAATGTAAACCGCAGTATAAACTTTTGTCTACATGAATATAGATAGCCTGCATACTCAGATTTGGGAAAATTTCATGTCTCTTTCTTAATTATGTTAACAATAATATACAATTTTGTAATATATAATAGAAAACCAATATGCAAGCAAATAGATGTGTGGGTCTTCTTTATGCAAACAGAAAACAGGGGCTTTTTGGAATGCGAGGGTCCTCCTGAATGGTAAAAGTTGTGAAACACTGTTCCACAGGAAAAAAGTGAAAAAGCCTTCTTTTTTCTTTTTTTTCAAAGATGAGAAAGAATGTTGTGCTGACCAACACATTTCAGCTCGAGGGATCCTTCATCAGGGTGTCATGCCTCGGACATTCTTTTAGTTTAACTTTTGAGCATTTTACAACTTTTACCATCCAGCAAAGTCCGCAAACATAAGCTACTTATTCTTCTTAAGAACATCAGTACTTGACAGTGGTGCTAAACTTGAAATATTTGGTTTAAGTATGTATTTTCAAATTATCTTCTATATGTCTATTATATACAGGTAAAAACACAATAAACATTGAAATCACATGATTTGACTCACTTCTTTTGCTGATGCACCTTGAATAGTTTTATACCCCAATTCTTCCACCCAGTAACCCAATTTCTTGACCCTACATTTCTTTTTTTTCCTGCATCCTTCCCTCTGTCCTTTTCTCCAAAGCCACAGTAAACAATGAATTGCTTCATGATGACGAGAAACAGCCTTCGTGTCCTTGGATTTCGATGCATTTCTCGGGGATTTTCTAAAAGGATCTATTATCATCACCTACCTATTAAAGTTGCATGCAATAAAAAGAATCAAGAAAGAATTGAGTGTTCTTTTATCATCAGTGACAGTAAAAAGTGGCTGAAATATGAGTGGATTAGAAAGTGTATTGCTGAGGAACAAACTCAACATCCATGATGTAATCAAAGTCCTCATGCCCTCCCTTTAAAGGGAAAAAACAAATCTCAAACATACAGCAGGCCTACCTCCCTTATACCTCCACCCACACAAATCTCCCCATGCCCTCTCATTTGCAGACCTTTTGAAACATGAAAAATGCATGAAAAATGAATGAATGCGTGGCCATGTGTGACATGATATAGATAGAATATATGTAGAAAATAGACACATCATGTGCACTAGCTGGTATGCTCAACCGCATAGTATGAGGTTGGGAGAAAATGCCATAGGCCAGAAGACAAATGCTCGCCAAACAGGCGTGACTTAAGGACATTTTGCAACGTTGCAATATCGTCGCAACAAAGGTATTGTAATGACAAGGCAATTTTCAAGTCTTTACACTGAGTCATACCTGTTTGGCAAGCATGTGTTTTCTGGCCTATGGTATTTTCTCCCAACCTTATACAATGCAGTTGAGCATAGTATAGGTTGAGCATACCAGCTACATATGCACAGGGCCCAGAATTCCTTGTTATGCCCCTGGATGGAATACTATGAATAGGGAGGATGGGACAAGCCATGTAGAGAAAACTTGAATTCTACATTATTGGCTGTATAGTGGTCTTTTTAACTGACAGATCACAGTGTGTGAGGGTCAATGGTGCATACTGTAAACAGCTGCACTCTTACATTGGTTTTCCTCAAGGTTGTTGTTTGTCTCTCCTTCTTTACATTATGTATACCAACGAAAATAGGCACATCATTCAATTTGCTGGTGACTCTGTGATTGTTAGCCTTCTTGAGGGGCAGGACCAAGATGATGGACCCATGGTTGCTGACTTTGTGTCATGGTGTGATCAGTCATTCATTCACCTAAATGTGGCTAAAACCAAGGATATGATTGTTGATCTTAGGAAGTCATCACCCAGTCCAATTTTGACTGTCATAAAAGGATCTGATATTGAACTGGTGGACAACAATAAATGTATTGGCGCGGTTATTGACAGTAAATTGTGTTTTGAACCCGATGCAGATGTTTTTTTTTTGTTTTTTGAAGTACAACAGCATATTTTCTTGTGTGTGCAACCATGATGACGCTTTTTATCAGTTTTATTGAATCTGTCCTAACCTTCTGCATGATAGCATGGTATGGCAACCTCAACTTGTCAAACAAAAATAAACTTAATAGCCTTGTTAGTGTGGCAAGTAAAATTATTGGAGTAAGTCAGGCCCAGCTCACTGACATTTACCATCAACAGGTTCTCAGAAAGGCCAATGCTATTTTGGATTGTTCTGATCACCCCCTGCATGGGAGAGTTTGAGTTATTGCCACCGGGCCACCGTTTTAGAGTGCAGGAAGGACTAAGAGAATCAAGGCATCCTTTGTTTCCATAGCCATTGGCTTGCTGAACTCCATCAAATAAACATTGAACCTTCAATGGGGATTCATTCAAATTAAACTATGATCTATTGTTTCTGCACTTTATTTAGCTACATTGTAAAAGGTTTATTGTCAAATTAACAGTAACTTACTGGCAACAATTAGCCAGTAGCTGCTGTATTTCATACTACAGTAAAATTACCGTAAACTTACTACGGTAAACACAACACCTGTAGACATGTCAGTAGTCTGAATATATAAATTTGCTCTCTAACATGGAGGGAGACAATGTTCAAATGTGATTCAAACAAAGACATTTATTAACCTGAAAACTAGAAGAAAGTACAATCAGAGAGATGTTATTAACTGTGACACCTCTTATATTGCCATGCCATAATTAACATGGTTTCTCATTATGATCCATTGTTGTCACCCACCTGTATTCACTCATCAATCAAGATTGGTGATGATTGTTCCCCCATTTGTACCTTGATGAAGACGTAAAAGGTCGAAACCGGTCGTTTTTTTTAAGTTTTCTTTTTTTATTATTATTATTATTATTATTATTATTATTATTATTATTATTATTGTTGTTGTTGTTGTTGTTGTAGGCTTACACAGCTAGCCATGTTAGAATAAAGGCTTTTAAACTCAAATCTAAATATTTCTGTTCCTGCTCCACGCAAGGGTGCCTGAAGTCTTATATGCTAAAGATCAGTCACACCACATTGCTCTCTACTCACATAACCTAAACTACTCTGTTGATATGTTTTATTTATTGCATTAATGATCATGTAAAATCAGAGTGTTGACTAGCATGAGGGCAGAATTAGGACAAAAGTGCCCCCCAAATGGTCTCTGCCTAAGGTCCTCAAAAACCTATAAGCTCCGCCACAGAATTTGGATCAATTTGTGTTTATGGAACATGGGCCTGTTCTGCCTATCTTGAAAGTCTTTCAGTTTGGACCGGGGATTGGTGCACTCGTCCCATGGCCTAATTATTTGTGTTTGAACAATGTGAAATTGGGGCACCAATCCGAGCTGACCAAAATCGACAAATGAGTACCTTTGTAACGTTACTGCTTTGATAGACTCCCGTTTTGACAATAATCCCATCGTGTAAAATAACAGAAATAAAGGAAACCAGAGATAATGGTGCGTTCGCTCGGTCCTCGTCAACTGGTAAAGTCGTACATGTATGATGTGACCAACATCGTACGAGTTGATAGCGTTCGGGTGCGCTAGTTCTATCGGAAAGTCAGAACCAATTAGATCCAATTCAACCTTTCTTTCTTGATGCAGGTGGTTTGATCAATCTTTAGGAATCCCAGTAGGCCTATGTCAACATCATATTTCGTCACAACAGCGTCACAACTCGTAAACTCCTCTGGTTTCATGGAACTTATCCTGGTATTTACCATTTGGTCGGCTGCTCGGGTGCAATTCTCTGGTGGTAAGTTTACGAGTTGACGAGGACCTACCGAACGCACGCGAACGCCTCAAAAATTACCCGGATCTACGCTCGGTTATCCAGAGGTAAAATAACATATCCGTTAGTCGAGCGTATTAAATGTAGGCTAATTGTAGTATGTTGTGAATTAGTTGTCCTAGCCCACGTTACTTTTTAGGACAGTCTCTCAACTATTTTTTATGTAATCAAATCCCTAGGTCCCGCCCTTGAAAGAAAAAAGTTTGCTTTGACATTCTGCATGTGCGTATCATAAAGTAGATTTGGATAAATCAAGGGCTCTCATTGGCACAACAGAAATAGGCCAAACATAGGCTGGCTGTAACTCATCGAAAATATTTTGTAGCCTATAGCCTACTTCTCTATAACATTGTAACATTTCACATGCAACACACATTTTCATCAGAGGGTAGGGGGAGATGTAATGGCCTCATATGACCCATCATTAGACAAAGTGTATTTTGGTGCTTTTTTCCCACAGTTCCCACAAAATAAGACCCCAAGCATTTTATATATGCAGCTTCTTCAATTACTCGCATCAGCACTGATATCAATTCCGTCTCTGTGTGTCCAGTAGCCCGAGATGGGCCCAGGTGAAGAAATACAACTTCCAACAACTCCAAAACTGACACACAGAGACGAAATTGATATAAACATTTTTGTCTGACCCTGGGAAGATGGCAAATAAGGATATTTCCCAAATGTTGGAATGTTCCTTGAAGGAAATTGTTATTTTTCTGATTAAAAAAAAGCAAGAATGTGTGAGAAATACATATGTGCATAGTGGGTGTACATTGGTAAACACATTTAGCAGGAAAATAATATGGTAGGATTTATATTTCTTCATGTATTCCAAGAAGAAATATTGGTCACTTTCACCCAAATTGTTGTGATTTGCTTTTCTGACTAAGTGCATTATTTCTCCTAAGACCTTTGTTATAACATATTAATCATTTCAGAGCTATGACTTTATCACATTATGCTGCAATCTTTTTAAAATGACGAAATATTAGATCAGTTTAGCTTATAATGTTTTGATGGAATAACTTCATAGATTGAGATGAGTCAGCAAAGAATTCTTGGTGATATATAGATTAGTGGCATACTGGAAAGCACTGAAAGAAAATGTGCCATATAGTGTTTTGGGAGAAACACCTTTTGCCTAGTAATGTTTATAAGCATGCAAATTATGCCATACATTACCAGCAACAGTAATGAACAATTATCTACATGCTCATAGATAAATTACATACAAATATTTGAATATGCCTACCATATATGATTATAGTCTCTTTCTTAATTATGTCAATAATAGGCTACTATTTAATATAATTTTCCCAAAATAAGTAAAGCAATACCTGACAATGGTAGTCAGTGTAAATTATTTGGTGCAGGTAGCCTATGTTCTATGACATTGTGCAATTTGTAGTCTGATAAATAAAAAATATTGACACATTTTTCTTGCTGTTTTTGATGATGCATCTTGGGTGTGGTGGTCTGTTGTCAAGATAAAAAAAAAAAAAAAATGTATCCTTGACCAAGTACCCCAATTTCTTTATTGTTTACTCTGCTCCTCCAAGTATCTTTGTCCTTTTCTCACAGTAAACAATAACTTGCTTCATGGTGAGTAGAAGCAGATGTCCTGTATTAGCCTGTGTGCTGCTCAGAAGGAATTTTTGAAAGGATCCCTCATAGGCTCATTATTAGCTATCCTTCAAGTGTGTGGCATGCAAAAACAATCGAACCAAATAAGAAGAAATAAGAATGAGTGGTCTTTCATTTAATTGTATTGAAAATCTAACTGGGATATGTTTTATAAGACATAGTAACTCAGTATAGTGAGCTGGTGAGCATATTGTTGAGGAATGGTCTCAAGATTTATTACGTAAGCGAAGTGCTCAGTCCCTCCCTTTTTGAAGGAAAAAAAACCCAGAAATCTCAAATTTCCTTCCCTCCCACTCATACGCACACAAATTCCCCCCTCCCCTCTCATTCGGAGACCCCTTTTCTCTACGTGAAAAAAATGGAACAGGGTGGGTCATTTCATGTTTTTCCGTATATCACACTACTCTCCTTCCAAACTGCATTTACAATCTGTCTTGTATACAGGTAGTCATGCTACACCACAACATTTTTTGTTTTGCACAACTGTACAGGTTTATGGAATAGGTTATATGTCAGCTAGAGGGAGCCTCTAAACAATGTTTGATGAATATATTATTTTTCTCTCGTCTTCCCAAGACACAGACCTGTGGCTCTCCTGACAATGGAGGATACGGAGCCCACAGCTGGGCAGAGCACCAGAGGGAAAGAAGACAGTCAGGAGGTAGACACAAGCATGGTGCTGATGGGTAACAAGCCTCTGCATCGATTTATCAGAGGGGAGCCACGATGTCTTGGGGTAAGAACTGGCACAATCCTCTGCTATAAACAAACAAACAAAAGAAAATGTTGAGAATGGATGATGTTGATAGTTGTGGGGTTGTATACAAGGGACCACAAAATAGCCTTCCGTGCAAGTATTTACAGTAGTTATCGTCAGATGTTTCCTGAATTAATTAGAACAGAAACAATAACACAGCTTAACCCTTGTGTGGTGTTTGGGTCTATGGGACCCAATGTCAATGTTTACTAAAAGAGAACTGATACAATGAATTCTTTTTTCAACCTGAGACTCATTGGCCTTGGCTCATTTTCTGTGAAGAACATGTAAAAAAGCACATTTTCATTGAGTGCACACTGTGCACCTCCCCTACACATTTATATTACATATATGGTGTTTGGGTCCACTGGACCCAAAAGTGTGGAAATTGTAGGTGAAAACAAGTAAACATGGTAAAAATTAAACAACTTTCACTGTGTACCTTCACTGTCTGCCTCTACCTTGTTTCATTTATATTTGTTGAAGATAAAGATGATTTATTCCACTCAAGTCTTGGGTTAACAAGGGTGTGTGGAGGAATGGTACTTGGTACATTATTCTTATTCTTTGCTTAAAAAAGAAAAAAAGACTGTGTATATTCTGTACAGTAGTAATATCAGATTTGAGTTTAGATTTTTCATCCTACTGCGTTTGCATAATACTACCCTCAAACACTTCTAATATTTTTATCCTTTTTTTATTTATTTATTCATTTTTTACTTGATTTTGATATTATTCTGGATGTGTGATTTTATTTTGTGAGCCACCCACCAAGCAAAATTCTTTGTATTTGCAGATACACTTGGCAGGTAAACCTGATTCTGATTGTGATTATTCAGTTTGCTTTACTCCCACCACCATCACCACCCTGCTCTCTTCCATGTTCCATCTCTCTCTCTCTCTCTCAGATCGTTATCCTGTTCTTCGGCGTGGCGGAGCTCCTGATGGGATTTCAGCTGAATAAAGAGAGAAGTGAAACCTCCACCACCATTTACATCCCCTTCTGGCAGGGGGCCCTGGTACTGTTAAATTAGGTGGTTTAGCAGCTGATTCATTCAGTACAAAAGCAATCACGATGGCCCCTTTCAGGTGTACGTTTTGTTGGAATTTATTTCTCCGAATTCTATCTTAGAATGGCATCATTAAAATGTTAAGTTGTCAAAAGTTGAATCTCCATTCATGAGATTATACACCTGAAAGGGTTGAAGGGGTATTCCACTATCTTGACTTGTGGGTTGTAATTCTACTCTATTTTTAGATTAAACTTTTAGATTTCTTTCCCTCTTATTTTATGAGTTTTGAGTTATGAGCACTCAAATGTGAGGACAAAGCAATCTTATGACATCATTGCATTGCATTGACTAAGATGGTTGACAGAAAATCTTTTGACTGGTCATGTTCCCGAACTTACATTAAACATTGACATGTTTCCTTTTCTATAATTCTAGATGTTTAGTAGGTACATTAACATGATTGTCCTTAACATTTTCTTTCTTCGATGATGTCATAGGATTGCATTTTCCTTACTTTGGGAACTGACAACTCAAAGCAACAGAATAAAATCTTGCCAAATTTTAGGAAAATATCTACTTTTTGCAGAATTACAACATAAAAGTCACTTGCCCCATAGCCTTTTATAAAAGATTGGCTACCTTCACATGTGGAAAGAAAGAGTACTGAAGTATTTCCCTCAAAGGACAAGCACTGTTACTTTAAAAGTACTTGTCAAGGAGGGTACATATAATGCGTAAGTACCAAGGAACTAATGAGCAACTACAGTATACTGTATGTTAACAGTGCAGGAACAAATATTATTTCTCTTATAGTGAACTTTCTGAATTAGAGGTAAGCAGTTAGATCATGGGGATTTGAGAGTCAAATGAATAGCTCTTTACTGAATGTGTCTTTAGGAAGCGATGTAGAAGCCATTCTGAAAGGATTTCTGCATCGAGACATCAGGTCTGAGACTTGAGTAACTGAAGGTTAATCAACAGTTTGTTAACATATAGTTCCTTGGTACTTAATCATTACCTCTGCAAAGGAGGTTATATTTTCATCCTCATTTGTTTTGTCTGTTTGTTTGTCCATCTGTGAACAAGATATATCAAAAACATATGGCCAGATTGCCATAAAGTTAGCTGTGAACATTCATGACCTCTGGAGGAAGACACCTTTTACATCACACATTTTGATGACCCCATGACTTTTCCTGTAGTGCCACCATTAGACCAAACTTGAATGAATATATATTCTGACCTGTTAGTCGCACAGTCACAAAAAGGATACCCAGAGATGCGGCTCCTCATGGACAACAAATTTGCCATAAGGACCTATGAAGCCCGCCACATTGGATTTTCCAAAAAATGTATCACTTTTTTCCATACTCCTCCTAGGCAGTTCACCTGATTCTCACAAAACGTGTGAGGCTCCTGGGGACCGACAGCTTTTAAATGAACTATTTAGATATTTGATAGGCCAAACCGTTTGACCATCAGATCCAACAGAATTTTGGATAAATGCACTGTAAACAGGAAACAGAACGGTAAACAGAAAGTGATGTGTTGTCCCATTTGCACCAACTTGACAAATATGTTTGTTGTATTACAGCCAGATTTCCATCTGTTGAGACTGGCAATATAGGCAACTCTCGTTTCTGTCATCTACCCAGTAAAATGTTGAGTGTGAAAGTAAAGTGGTTTTTATTCACACTACTGAGTGCATCATTCCAGTTATTATTGTGTTCCCTAAT
This sequence comes from Parasudis fraserbrunneri, assembly GCA_900302295.1. Lineage (NCBI taxonomy): Eukaryota > Metazoa > Chordata > Actinopteri > Aulopiformes > Chlorophthalmidae > Parasudis > Parasudis fraserbrunneri. The sequence goes on from OMKL01121570.1 coordinate 18,339, forward strand.
GTAAAGTGTTATAGAGTGCAGACCTCTGCCAAGGCCTAACAATATCCCCACTTTGCTGTCACATGCAACATTTTACTGGGTAGATGACAGAAACAAGAGTTACCAATACTGCCATATGGTACGCTATAGGATCACCAAAATCAATTTCTCCCTCTAGGGGTCATGCATATTCACAACAAACTTTGTGACTATGTCTAATATAGCAGAAGATCCGCTCGAAAATGGAAGGTTTGGCCTGATGGTGGCACTAGAGGGAAGATCATGGGGTCGCCAAAATCAATACTTTTCTTCCTCCTGGGATCATGAATGTGCACAGCAAATTTTATGCTAATTATGCTATGACTTTTCAAGATATCTTGTTCTCACTTTGGCCTGATGGTGGCACTAGAGGAAAGGTTATGGTCAGAGCATCTTCCTCTAGGGCAGTGATTCCCAAAGTGTGGGCTGCGGGCCAGTGGTGGGCCTTGAAGGTACTGCAGGTGGGCCGTGAGTAGGGTTGCCACCTGCAACGTAAAATACAGACAGTGCTGAGCATTGGAAGGAAAGGCTGGCTGACAGCTGAGTGGGACAGGGGTACTTGACTTTGTATTTATCATGCAAATTGGCCTGCCTTCTCTTTTCATGGGCTTTCACTGGGTCCCCCGTTTTTCATTTGCATGCTTACATTGCATCACTAATAGCCCTGGGACTTGTATGCAGGTACCAGCCAGGTGTGCACCCTCTTACAAGTGCAAATGACCAGACTGTGAAACCATAATTTAGGATGGGTAGGCTATAGGACAAGACACCAAGAGACAGCAACCTACCATGTATGGCGAATAGGAAGAGGATTTGTTTTTTCAGTAATAAAAAGATAAAGTTATTGAACTTGAAGAGGTGATGGATGTTCCATTCGGGCACAAAGTACAGAGGAGGCTGTCCATGTCCTCTTGGAGGAGAGGGAAGGTTGCCACCCATCCTATATAATAAACAAAATGTTGTTTCCTTTATAAGTCAACACCCAGCGCCATTTGTTCTGTATTAACTTGAGTGAGAATAACAGTATTAGGCTGTGTAGGCTACAGATGAGGCATCTTGATAAAAATCAAAGTCAGCACCAGCGCCCCCCAGGAATGTGTGTTCTCCCCCTCTGCTCTTCTCACTCTACACCAATGACAGCACCTCAGGAGACCCATATGTCCAACTCCTGAAATTTGCAGATGACACTGTGAGATGAGTCTGTATACAGACGGGAGGTCGAACAGCTGGCCCTGTCGTGCAGTCGCAACAACCTGGAGCTGAACACGCTGAAAACTGTGGAGATGACAGTGGACTTCAGGAGGAGCCCCCCACCACTGCCCCCCCTCACCATACTTGGCTGTGGAATCCTTCAAGTTTCTAGGATCCACAATGTCTCAGGATCTGAAATGGGAGCCGTACATCAACACAATCCTCAAAAAGGCCCAGCAGAGGATGTACTTTCTGCGCCAGCTCAGGAAGTACAACCTGCCTCAGGAGCTGCTGATCAGGTTTTACACTGCTGTCATTGAGTCTGTTCTCTGCACATCCATCACTGTCTGGTATGGATCGGCCACCAAACAGGACAGGAACAAACTACCACGGACAGTGAGTGTGCAGAAAAGATTATTGGTGTTGACCTGCCCACCATCCAGGATCTGTACTCCTCCAGACTCAGGAAACGGGCAGGGAAAATCACTACAGACCCCTTCCACCCGGGACATAATCTGTTCCAACTTCTCCTATCTGGTAGGCGCTACAGATCACTGTACAGCAGACACAGAAGGAGTTTCTTCCCCCTCGCCTTCACACTTATGAACAGTTAACTTGCTGTGGCTCTGTGCAATAGCCCTTGAACACTTCAATGCCACTGTACATATACATTATGTGCAAATACCCAGGAACACTATAATATAATATATTTATTTTAGTCTAGAACACTAATGTGCAATACATTTCACTATTGTATATCTGAACAGGCTGTGCATAATGTACATAACCACAGACTTCATTCCTCTGCACTCCTCACCTCTTTGCACTATTTGTATCCTTTTACCACTCACAGGGATTTGTTCACCTGTATATAGTGTATATAATTTCTTGCACTACTTCTATCCTGTTTACAGCTCACAGGAATGGTTCAACTGTATATAGCTTATCTTGTTGTTTTGTTGTTCTTTTTTTTTCTTTCTTTCTTTTTCTTTTTGTAAGTACATGTGGAGCCGCTAGGCCTAAAAGTTGACAAGGCTTAAAAGTTTAATAAGTAGTAGTAGTAGCTTTATTGTCATTGTCACAGGTACAACGAAATTAAAAAGTGCCAACCAATCAGTGCATTAAAACTTATTAAAAGCAGATACAAACATTACAAAAATTGCAAAGTGTGTCACATATTTCTCTCATGGAGGAGTGTGTGACATGAAAAAACACAACAACGTTCTGGAGAAAGTTATGCTAGCACTCCTCCTCCTATCAGGCATCACCTGAATCTGACATGTCATGAGACTTGTCTGTCAAATGTTTTTATTCTGTTTGGAAGGTGTGTATGTCAGGTGTGCTCTTTGGCTGTGCTATTATTTTGACATTTTTACTCAGTCATCCACTGGCTGAGCAGAAGGACATTTTTGGATAGATTCAAATGCTTGGACTAATTTTTGCTTCTGAAATAAGAAAGAATGCTTTGTGCAACATTTTCACTATTTTGTGTTGTACAATGCATGACTTCTTAAATGTCAAATAACCATCTTGATCTCTGAGAATTTGTATTGTTTCCTTAATTTTGAATTTTAAAACTAAGTAGCCACAATTTGATTTGCAGAATATTTTGCAATGGGCTAATAAACAGGGGTCTAATAAGAAAACTGGAGCAAGTGCTACCATCGGTATTTTAAAGGTCCCATAATTTATTTTTATTGTTTTGAAAAAACGTTATGGTTTTCCTCCTCTTGGGGTCATGAATGTGCACAGCAAATTTCATGGTAATCCGGTCATTATTTTTCAAGATATGAGAACAGATCCTCATACACACACACACACACACACACACACACACACACACACACACACACCCAAAAACACACACACACATACAGAAGTGGACACA
>OMKL01121866.1:0-11615 GCA_900302295.1 Parasudis fraserbrunneri
ATTTATCTTTTCCCTCTCCCTCTCTCTTCTCCCTCTCTGCATACTTTCTCTCCTCTGCAATGTTTCTCTCCATCTTTCACTCTGTCTCTGTCACCCTCTTCTTTTCTCCCTTGTCCTTTCCTTCCCTTGTTATCTCCTTCCCTATCCCCTTCTCCCTCTCTCCTCCTATCCCCTTATCTCCCTGCTCATCATCCTCACTTCCCTGTCCTCTAAATGTCTCTTGGTTCTCTCCCTCCCTCCTCACGTCTGTCTTTTTCATTTCATCCCTCCCTTCCTCCTTCATCTCTTTATCTGCCCTATCTCCTCTCTCCCTCCCTATTCCCCTGCTTCTCTTCCAATCCATCTCTTCCCTCTCCCTCCCACTCACGCTCCCCCACGCTCTCCTCTCCCTATTAAACGGCATTCAGAGAGGAATTATGACAGCGTAAGTTATATTGTATCATCATAAGCCGGGTTGCAGATAGTGCTGTGGGATGTTCATTCAAACGTCATGCAGCTGCAGGTTAAACTGTTCCAAGCACGCTGATCTTTCCTGCAGAAGGTGTGTTGACTGCACATCTGAATGAACTCTGCAACCTCTCTGTCAACATGCAATACATCTGTCTGTGTCAATACCCTAGAAATAGAATGAATAGAAAGGGACATTCCTGTTTTATCTTTTATCCCGGTGATGTGGTATACACCTAACCAGGAAGATATATTTTTTGAGAGTATTGTTTAATTATGTCATGATGACACTCAGAGGGTATGGAAGGGCACCCAACTGCCACTGAGATGTTTAGTCAAATGACACTGTTGCCATGGTAACACCATAGCTCTTGTTCACTTTATGACACCTTTGCCATGGTGAAACATTTTAAATGTACCGGCTCAATTACCATTCAAAAATTGTACTTTGAAACAGAATGCAGGGTCAACCCATTCTAATTCTGTGCTCTAACCTCTCTGCGAACATGCAACAGGACATTTGACTGAGGGGACATATTTGTCCATCAGCAAGCAACCCTTTGAACCTGAGAACCAGGGAAAGTGTCTCTGTCTGTGTCTGTTGCTACAGTGACGTGACATCCCCCTCACTCAGTGAGAGCACAGGGGAACTTCCTGTGTGGCTGGAGCTCGGACGGTTGTGATTGGCCCATCGGAGGAGAAACAGGAAGTGGCGAGACATATATCAGTCAACCAGGGTCCACTGCCAGGCCTGTGGAACAACAAACATAGCAGAAAACACACACAGACACGGACACACACACACACACACATCACACACACACACACGCACACACATGCACACACACAAAACATTCTTTCCTATAAAAACATGTTTGGCTGCAGTAGCTCTAATTGCCACTTAATTCATGTCACATACTAGCAGACTCTATTTTCACAGTACCATTAAAAACATCTCTACCTACGACCACTTGTGAACACAGCCCAATTCAGCTTGCACACTTGCCATACAGTAGAGTACAGTAGGTATACAGTGCAGTATCGTACAGTTACAGTGCAGTTTTTTGGAGGGAACCAGAATTTTTTTTCCCTAACTCTTGAGGAGTTAACTCTGTGTGGCGCAAATAAAAATTACAAATTGGAATCATTCTGAAATCATTCAGATTAATCAAAATGAGTGATTGGGACATTTAAACCATCCCTAAAGGCTGGTAGGAGCAGGTCCCTATACCTACTTTCTTATTATTTCTTCATTTCTTTTTTTATAAAACTATCCTATATGTTAATAGCTATAACAAGCTTCAGCTCTTGTAATATCATGACATGATACCATAGACAAACAGTCTGTGGAGATACTGCAGGCTTATATTTCTTTGCCAACCCAGACTCACTTTGTTTTCATTATGTCATCTCTTTCTCAGAGAGGTGATGCATCGGGGAAAAAAACAAAAACATTGTTATCAGAAGAACTTGACCTTCATCTCATGGAAAAAATAACAAAGAAAAGGATGCCTCATACTATTCCATGGACCTGGACCCAAAGGGAGAAAAATACTTCCTATCATACGTTTTCAACTGTGTGCTGTCCTGACTCGACTCCAGCTTAAAACTTCATTCATTCATTCATTCATTCATTCATTCACTCATTCATTCATTCATTCATTCATTCATTCATTCATTTATACTGTTGTACACCAATGGTTATGGTGATATCTGTAAACGTTACCTATTTTAACACCTGAAGCTGTTCAATGTAGCTTCAATAGGCTATATTAAATATGTCCCTTGCCCTTAAACTGAAATCTGTTCCAGAGCAAACAGGATAGTGAAAAGCCAGCCCCCAATCCACTTCATGGCCATGTGTTCAGATGCTGGCTGTGTCACTTACTGTAAAGTGACAGTTGTGTTATCTGCTCTGCTTCCCTTGCTCGGAAAGGATAAATACACATACAGACATCCTGGTCAAGGACCTTTCTGAAGGCAATCTGGAGTGTGAGAGCAGTGAATTCTCAGCATGGGTCCACAACCAACACTACTCTCAACCATACTATAAGGGCTGTTCTCGATTCAATAAATCCTTAGTCAACTAATAGTAATAAGAGTTGTTAATTGTTTAGTTTACTTAATTGACAAATCAGTATCACCGATGTGCTTATCATTTTTCAGGAAATAACTCATAAAGCATAACACTTCACTTATCGACTAGCAAAGTCTTGGTCAACTAAGGCCAAAACAAACGATTAATCGACTTATCGATTAAGAGGGGGCAAACTGTACTATAATGGCTGATGTACAGTGGTACTAGACTGCCCTAAAGGCCGTACATGTATCACCCAGGTGGAGTGGTGCTACACGGGGCTTGATTTCAGGTGGGAAGAATGGATAAAACCTGTTACAACCCAAGGCTCTGACTCAATAAACTAGTCACAGCATTTGCTAAGCTAAGCATATGAAAGCTAGCACTATCACTAAAACAAAGAGGCCCAGATCACAATCTATATCTATCCCTACGTGTGTTGACTGGAGTGTGATCCTAACTAAAACCGGTGAATGCAAAGGAGGATCGGAGCGTGCTGGTGTCTTGCCGACTTCTATTTCATGGACCCTCTCGGTGAGCTCCGTCGGTGCTCTGGAGCGGTCAGCTCCGGCGTTGTTTCTGTCGCCCAGGGTGCTGGTGGTCGAAAACGTAACTCAAAACAAAGTGTCAAAGAAAAGGCTCCAAAGATGAGGCTTGACAGCCGCGGCGTCTTCAGTGATATGGGCAAATACTTCCAGCAAGACAATAAACAAAAGAAGCAGAAGAAGGGGCGATGGCGTGTCTCTGGTCCAAACTGCTCTCTCAGGCCGGCCACATGCAGCTCACCGCACTCTGCAATCGCAAGCTCCCATTGACGTGGTCCCGCCTCCAAATCAGTAATGTGACACTTTCCCTATCACTTCCTATCCAGGGGTCTGTAAGAGACGACTAATTAGAGTCTACCATGATAGTTTATTCATATAACATTATGTTTTAGAATGATTTCTAAATAGGACCTATTATAAAATGTTTTATTCATAAGGTCTCCTCTTTAGGCCTTGTCATCATAACAAAGCCTTCCTCTTGTTATTAGGCTACATACTGTGCCTTTCTCTCTATCTTGTGAAGCCTTTATTAACCAGTGAACACATTTGCCTGAGCACAAATGCTCTTTTTCAGCAAGACCATGCTTCACACTGACACAGGTCCGCACATCCACACCTGGGTGCTACACAGTAAAACCATCTTGAACTATTGACAGCTGAGCAGATCCACTGGACCAAGTGGGGGTTACGTGCCTTGCTCAAGGGCACTTTAGCAGTGTTTTTTTTTTTGTGGGAGAGGACTTCTCTCCACCGGATTTACCTACCGGCCCAAGGATTACATTTCAAGTCCCAGAGTGGTGCCATTAGCCTGTTTGTGGTGGATCACAGAATGACAAGAGAAGCAATCTGTTTGAATTACCCTGGGTCAGTTCAATAAAAGATTCAATTCCATAATGTAGAACTTTGCCACTTTTATTGTTGTTGGGATATCGACACTATGTTTCTGACTGGACAGACATTGATATTGGCCCCTAAATATAATGTACATCACATTAACTTATGTGTCAGTAATCCTTGCTAGACATTATATGGTGTGTTGGCTTTGAGCCTTGGCTGAGTTTCCCAAAAGCATCTTAAAGCAATATTTCACTTTGGTGGAATCACTTTCATTGTTCAACATACATACCAGATTTATTTTACAGCTTGTGTGCTATCATCCTCTGTGACTTTAAATTGTAGACATAATTGGACTTCAGACAGTTTTCTGACTCTAAGTAGCCTACCTAGAGGTGCAAACAGGCTAAATTATTTATTGTAAAGTACAATGTAGAACCTAGAAAAAAAAAAACAACAACATGTGGGTCAACTAATACAGCCCACAGACTTTTTGGACTAGGGTTTCAAAAACAAAGGAAGTGAGTGACATCATTATGGGTACCCATTGGCTGCTCATAAAACAAGCACATGGGGATATGCATGTTAAAATGTCCTGATGACACTAGAAAAACAATAATTTCTGTCCCATTGTAAAACGAAAATGGGAGGAAGGTGGGACAGAGATTTATTTTTAGTGATAAAATGTTTTTGGGAAGACCCGTACAATCTGAAAAATTAAGGCAGCCGCTATAATTTGCTTTGGGTGGAAAAAACAGCGAACATCTCTCGCCACTTTCGAGTCCTCCGGGAAGCTCCTACTTCCCGGTTCGGAGGTCGTAAACACAACATGTAACGCATTCAAATGCTTTTGGTCGGTAACGCGGAAATCACAACAATATCGGATGCGGTAAAATAACAATTTTTTGAGGCAAATGTTTTATCTCAGCAATCATGCAACACACAACTATTTTTAACAAATGTATGACTTGAAGCGTTTGTGTGAATCGTCACGCCCCGCCCTCGACAACTTGGGTATCAACTCGTCGGGTCGCTCACGTGCTCTCAAGTCGTATTTATGATATTTCCAACATGACTCGACGGCACGGTCTGGTAATACTGTCTAGATCAAATCAGCGTGGTCATGATCCTAAAACTGTAAGGGAAAATGAGGTACATCATTGTACCTTTTGTCTTTGAGAATCTACCTTTTTGACCAAAAAAAAAAATTGAATCCCCAATCACAAAAGGTAAAATATTGCACCTTTTCTGAGTGAAGAACCCTTGATATCATAACATCAAAACATAAAAAGAAAAACAAAATCTACAGTACATTTTATCAGTATTACACAGTTGAATTTACAAAAAAAAAAAAACATTTTCCCTTTTGTGATTAACATTGAATAATATATTTTATATACATACTTACTGTACATACATACTTACATTGGTATACAAAGAATGACATACTTACATTGGTACACACAGAAAGAGACAAATATTGATAGTTTAGTTGGTTTACTACATAACCTGAATCACCACTGCTTTAGGAAATGATTACAGTGAATGCGTGTAAAAGCATCGGCAGAATTCCTGGGTAAAAATAACCATGTACTGATGACGGTGAGGTTGTGCTGTGGTCACCGTGATGCTGACCCCTTCCCAGACCTCAGGCCTTAAAACACACTGATACATGTACATCACACATGTTTGGAAACAGTTTGGGTTCCTTAAAACTGTCAGATGACCAGGGGTTTACCATGAAAACATTTTAATTTGAACGACCTACTGTAAGACCCGGTTTTGGCAGTGACTATGAACATTCTGATGAAGAGTATTCTTTGGATTTCATACCTGGTGAATGTACACAGTGACTCCAAAGTTTAGAGAACCACTAAACTAACATGTTTCCTGAACAAAACCCTTAACAATATGCAAGTGTGTACAACACCTCAGGAATCTTTACTGCAAACAACTTCCTTCATCCATAATATCTCAAGGGTTAGATCCCCAACATTTTAAAGATCAACTCAACATAGAATCACAAGTTAATTAGCAACAACCCTGGAGCAGGATTGTGGAGCTAGAAAAGCTTCCAATGAAAATTGCAATAACCAAACTCAATCTATCTAAGGCTCTGGTTGTGTCAATCCACTGTATAATTCAGTCAATTCATAGGAATAAAAAAAAATATTAATGAAAATGTTATATTCTGCACTGGACCTGATGAGTATTGTTCAGAAATTAAACTGCAATTCAACAACTGGAAATGTTCATTCTCAATATTCTGTTAATAGCCTACTCTATGACAATTGTATGTTGAAAAATGTTTCCAATGTTAAAATTAGGAGGAAAATCTACATCCTGAATTAAATAGTACATCGAACCACGACCACATTAGAGGAAGATTCTCGAGCTAAGACAGAAATGGCAGGCATTCTGGCCGAACATTTCTGATACTTCATATTACTATTTCTTTCACATCACACCAAGCTTGTTTAAAGAGCACAATAACTCATGACAATGATAGTTTACTTTTGATGTAGGCCTACATGAACCAGGCCTTGGCTAGTTCAAAGTATTTCAATTTCTTGGAGCATTTCCTTTTTATCTGTGTGAGATGCAAGAGGTGGGGTTTGCACTTTTGGGGCTACCCGATTTGTTCCCAGTTGGATCAATCAATCCAACAATAGTGATTAAATATGTGTCAAAATAGAACAAAAACTGCAAAGACCAAACTGGTAAGAGAGACAATTCAGAGTCACGGTGCAGTCGTATAGAACCTCTTAAAGACAGTTTGAAAACAATGAAATCCCAAGTGTTGCCCAACCACTGGAAAACATCTGCAGGCGAACATCTTATAGTCCTAAACTATTTACGGTACATTGTTAAACAAATAAATGGTACAATTGAGTTTGTAGACTATAGTGGAATGCCAAAAATACAGGCAGGCATCCTGGCCACCCATCTTGCCATTGTGCTGAGTGGTAGATACACAGCGACAGATCTGAGTTGCCTTTTAGTCACAGTGAAAGCATCAGCCTCTTGAACACAAAGGCACTTTGATACAACTAAGTAAGGCAGGCAGATACCGCATTTGACGTCACCACCCAAAGTCTGTTAACACTAACCAGAGATGTTATTAAAAAAGAAAGGCCTTCGCCTTGTCTCTTTATTGCAGTGTGGCAGAGAGCCTGTTCCCATACACTAAACATCCTCCTCCGCCTTTTTGTAACATCTCTGGAACAACTTGTCTCCTTAGAGTGGATAAACAGTACAAAGATTTCTTGACGATCTCAGATCATTCATGGGTTAAAGTAAGACAGCATAATGACAGTAAGGTTGGTTTCCCAGAAGTGTTTCAGTGATACTATCATCTATGTCAATCATCTTACTACTTACAACAAATATGTTGTTTTTTGCTGAGATGCACTGGGGGCCTGGTTTCTTAAACTATGGGTGGGTCCAATATGACAAGAGTTTATGTAATGTAATGTGCTTGGGTTCCAGGATTTCAAAAAGCTTAGCTCAGCTTCCAATATTGATAATTGCAAACAGGCAAAATGACTAAAGTATAACCACAGATACAATATGAATTACTGTACCTAGGTCTAATTAGCTGTTTGTAGAATGTGATAAAAGTATAATTATAGAACAATAGTGAGTGATTGAAGGTCAGTGCAGGTCCCCAGTGTGACCCGTATCATTTGGTGACCATATATACAGAATAGTGTGTAGCTTACTTAAAGTAACCTGGTGTGACCTGGTCTTAGTACTAAAATGCCTTTGGGAAACCAAGCCTAAATTCTCCATGAGGTCCTACGTAACATGCTATTGCACAGTGTTCAGAGTTCTGACTCATGGGTGTGTCATTATAACATAAAAATGGGCCACTAAATTGTATTGAAAAATTGGCATCCAAAGCTACTGGTCTGTTTTTTTTCTTTTTTTAGTTTTTTTTTTTTTTAAAGCATTCTGTAAGACGTTGCGACATAAGAAAGACACAATAAAATACTGTTAGCTGGCAGGTTAGTGCTGAAACAAAGGGTACATTCTGAATTATTAGTCTACTGTATGATGGCCTGGAAAATCTGTTTTGGGTCAAAAGAAAAATTATCTTGAAATTAAGATTGAAATGTAGAAATACAAAAATGTGTAAAACCAGGATAGTTTAACCAAGGACGGTTAGTTAGAGAGGAATAGAGAGGGAGGATGGGTTATACTGGCATTATCCTTCACTTCACAGACTACTCCTTAAATAGTTCATAGCAGTGTTGCCACCAACAATGACAACACTTTTTAATACAAATAGAAAACAATAAAAAAAAATCTAACAAAAATACTAACAACCAATCAGAGTCCATGTTGACGAGACTCCTCCACTTCTCTGTCTCTCGACAGATATATAATTTGTCTTTTTCTTCTTCAATTGTTCTTCATAGTCACCATCCCCTCTTCTTCCTCATCTTCATTGAGATCATCTTCCCCATCATCAGCTCCATCGTTAACTCGACCACTCTGTCTTAATCTCAGTCCATCCTTCCATAAAGTCACTTTAAGTCTGTATCATCATCCCATTCACCGCATTTCCCCATCTGTCCCCCCCTCTCTCAGCGTCTCCACTTCCTGGTTTCACAGTCCTCCCCCACGACCTCTGACCTCTTCACCTGCCACCCCTCAGTCCACAGCTCCAGCATAGAGATTAATCCAAGCAATTCCTCGGTAATTAACCTCTACGATCTCCCGCGGCCCGCTGCCTCTCGCCTACACCACCGAGTGTTCGTTGTGGTGATGGTGGTGGACGCCTCCCCCGCTGAGCACCGTGTGATTGATGGACGACGCCGATCTGTCGGAGCCCTCCGCGGCCGTCCCGTTGACGTTCTCCTGGCGCTGGCAGCAGAGGATCTGCCTGAAGGTGGCGCTCATCTCCTTGTCGCGGTAGGAGTAGATGATGGGGTTCATGGCCGAGTTGAACTCGGCCAGGAGCAGGAAGAACTTCTCGTAGGTGAGGACGTTGCAGCTGACGCAGAAGACATCCAGGAGGAGGATGACGAGGCCGGGGGTCCAGCACACGATGAAGGCGCCTGGAGAGGACAAGGAGAGAGAGGTTAGAACGAGGCAACGATGAGAAGAGTAAGAAGGGGAGTATGAGGCAAAGGAATCCAGCAGACACTGAACACATCTGGAGAGAGAGAAGAGAGGAGAGAAGAGAGGTTGAGTATGTTTGGGTTATCTACAGTTTTGTGTGTGACACTCCTCCATGCCCCAACTATGGAAGAACGCAGGGTGTTGATAGGATGAGAGAGGTGAGAACTGCAAGATGATACCCAGAGACAAGTCTTTGACAGTTTAAAATGTCCTGAGACAAATGATGTGATTGAGGGATGAGGCAGAGTAATTGGTTGAAGGTTCATCTGGAATCAACAAGCAGCTCAACCTTTCATAGGTGTGGCACCAAGCATACCAGTAATCATTTGAATAGGATAAGAGGAGGATAGTAGTGTTGATTCAGGCCCAAGGACAGACTATGTCCTAAACACATTATTCATTCTGTGGGCAATGCGCTCACTCACCAGTATTTGCTTATTGATTAAAATGTCTGCTGAAACTGATGGTCATGAATGCTTATGTTAAGTTGGCTGTCCAACCGCACTCAGCAGTTCTGTTCAAATGACTCAGTTCAATTTGTATCAACATACAGTAGTAACTTGGCACAGCTAGAGACGGCCGAATTAATTGGGACATTTTTGAACATAATTGCTAAGTGCAGTCTGACATATTTAACACACAAGCACACATGACCACATCAGATATGAAATAAAGTTTCTGAGTGTGGTCCGATGTCTTGAAATATGATTTTCAACAGTTTGGAACCCAGCCTTTCAGTGAGGGATTACTGGTGAGTGAGCACACTGGCCACAGAATCTGCTTGTGTTCTGTATTAAGGCCAAAGTCTCTCCTTGGTCTTGAAACACCAATATTATCCTCCTCTTATCTTCTGTCTCTGTCAACACATAGTCCTTGACCTCAAATACACTCTACAACCCCATCCTACAACTCACAAACATGTCGGATGAGCCAAATACACATTAGCATCGGCATTCTTTAACTGGTACAGTCCATTATAGAAGAATTGATGAATTACCGTGGCTCGCTTCAAGGTCTAATGAAACATCACAAATTATGTTACAAATTATCTCAAATCTAATATTTAATATCAAATCTATCTTGGAATCCACGGATGAGTATTCGGTGAACAGATGTTTTGAATGAGAGTGAGAGAGGACAGAGAGAGAGAGAGAGAGAGAGAGAGAGAGATCAAGAAAACATTAAATCAAAGTGTACACATGTCTCTGTTTGAAACGCTGGACCCAAATACACAGAGAACGGTGTTAAACATACTCTAATAGAGTGAAATACACACTGTGATTTCCGTTTACCGTCACATTACAGTGGAGACAGAACAGAGCGAGCGACGGAGAGAGAGAACACAAAATAACTAGAAGAAGAGATGAGGGAGGACACAATGAGACCGAATGAGAGAGAGAATAGGAGAGGAGAGAGAGAATGAGAACACAGACAGGAAAAGATAAAGACCCAGCAGAGTATGCACCCAAATGTACGCCCTTGAGAGAGAGAGAGAGAGAGAGAGAGAGAGAACTTGCATGAGAGAACGCAAGAAGTCTTTTCGGGGGAATTGGTTGAATGAGACGATGAAGAGCAGATATTGACAGGGAGGACTGTTTTCCCTTAGTGTTTTGCAGGCAGCAGCTGCGTTGAAGGATTGACCTCACCTCGCAGCTATGCAGGCAGACTCTCCCAGAGTTAGATAAATGCCTCACGCTGTTAGCAACTCAACAGAGAAACTGTCTGTCTCTGCCTCAGAATGAAAAAAAAAAGGTCGATTGTGGGTGCCACGATGGCTCAGAAGGGTGTTATCATGTCTAAATGACCTATTTTGACGTTTTTCTAGGAATATGTCAGCCAATACGGCGTATTAATTTTTTAAACGTCCAACACTGATGTAATATTAAAATGATACATACCGCCGTTTTAAAACGTCAACGACGTTTTAAAAAGTTGACTTTAGCTCAAAATATAACTTACCACTCCTTTCCTTGCCTATCCTTAATGTCAACTCTCACGGAAAATGTCAACTCTCAAGGAAAATGTCAACTCTCAAGGAAAATGTCAACTCTCAAGGAAAATGTCAACTCTCAAGGAAAATGTCAACTCTCAAGGAAAATGTCAACTCTCAAGGAAAATGTCAACTCTCAAGGAAAATGTCAACTCTCCTCACGTATTAATGGGGGTCCCAAAACACCCTCACTCCCAGTTCCGAGACCAAACATTTGCCCGTGAACAGCACTAAGGGATACAGAGCACTCTGCTCTGGTCTCACTCAGTCTCCAAGCAGGTAACCTCTGTGGTGGCAAAGAACATCTATCTCACATGCTCTACTCCGGCCAAGGAAAACCCCTGATATACAAAAGGTAGAGAGCTCACGGAGGGGTATAGAATTCTCTCTCTCTCTCTCTCTCATATCTTATTCTGTCATTCTGTTTGTCTGTCCTCTTTTCCCGTGATCTTGTCTTGCTTTGTTTTACAGCAGGTTACAACCTTGCAGCAGAGCCTTTTGACTCGGAGACTGACTCACAAACAGTGTAAAAACACAATTACCGAGGGGCACAGAGAACTCTCCCCGAGTTGGATCACTAAACAGTGTTTCCCTA